>LIEC01006176.1:0-27836 GCA_001925005.1 Drosera capensis
AATTTTCATTTTTACTTATGGAATCCTGGATTATGTCCACAAAACACGTTGTTTTTTATATTGTGCTCATTGAGAAACAAAATTAACAAAGTCGATTATCATGAAAGTTCTTTTAAGGGGCAATTATTTTAAAATACCCAACAAACTTTCATCTTACGGTAAAAAAAAAAAAATATATGACACCTTTAGGTATTCAAATAATTTTTTTTATATAATTTGATATCCATTCTCATAAAATACCTACTTTAACCGAACCATAATCATTCCCAACCTAAACCCTCACCGATCATCTTCTTCCCCTACTCAATTCCGCACCTCGAGCCACTTAACCGGTTTGAAACAAATCGTTGTAATTTATCAATTCAAACTTCCCTAAACTTTTCCAAATTGCTCCTTCATGAATTCTGTCGACCTAACACACAACAATGACTTTTCCTAAGCAAGCGACCAAGTGACGAAATACGATGAGTGAATAACTCAAAGAGACGAAGACGACCAAAAATAAGACGATGAAGATAACAACCACGAAGATTGAAGGGAAAAGGATGACGAAGACCACAAAGAAGGCGAGGAAAGCTGAAGGGAAGAAATTGACGAAGACAATAAAGACGACGGTTAGAGAAACGAAGGATCAAAAACCACACTCGTACAAACCCGATGTTTGATTTCTTACTTTAGTAAGAAGATGGATGAATTGAGGGATGCGTTGTTGGATGCGTATCATGCAAAGATAAGCTCAACTCCTTTTTCTTATTTTTTACACATGTCGAAACTTACGATGTGTTGTATGTGGTTTAAAGCAATTCCACATCGCATAACCCTAGACCCTATGTGTATTGATTTGGGTAAACGGAATATATTTGTTCCACTAAGTGTGGAGCATATTTCGTTGATAGTTGGTTTATCGATGGTTGGTGTGAATGTGATTATGAATGACAACCTCAAAAGTAAGACTTTTGAACAACTCTTTTGCACGACGGAGAAGATGACGAGGAGAACAAAGTTGTGTAAAAAAATTGTTTCAATTGACTGTCGGGGAAGATGAGGATATAATCCGTGATTTTACAAGGGTTATTTGTGTTGTTTGTTTATAACTGTGTTCTTTTTTCGAAGACAACCTTTTACACTCCATATTTCATTTTTAATTATGTTGATTATTTGAAAAAGATCAGAGAATATGTTTGGGATATGACAGTTCATAGATATCTTATTGACACCATATACAAATATAAGGCATTGAAACTTACAAATACAGCGACCAAAGGGAAGAATCAGAAGGATATGGAATGATTCCGAAGCTCTCTTATGTAGAGGGATGTTCCTTTGTTGTTTTGGTTATGTAATTATTCAGTGAACTGTTTGTTTTTGTGGTATAAACTTTTGTTTATTTTCCCATGTACTCGACTTTGATCAACTGTGAACAGTTATTGCAAGTAAAAAATCTTTGAACCGTTTATTTTTTTTTATAAACAGTTGGAAAGCATCATCTCAAAACAAACAGATCATGTAAGAATCCCTAGGATGTATCGTTGGATGGAGACGAGTGTTGCTTCTTCATTGGAGACGACTAGCCAATTGCTTTCTCAAGTGAGACCACATAAAATTGTGGACATCTAGCCAAGCAATGAGGAGGATTGAAAGTTGATGATTAGGAAGATCAATACCAAGAAGAGCAAGATGACTAAGGTAACTATGATATCCTTTTTTAAATGTAATGTAAGTTTTCTATTTTCTCTTTTTTTTAATATGATTGAGAATGAGTGAGAAAGATCTCCTCGAGAAGGATGTGAGTGAGAAGGAGGAGGATAAAGATTTTGTTGAGACTCAGAAGAAGGATGTTGTTGATAAGAAGGAGGAGAAGGATGACAACGAGAAGAAGGAGTCAAATGGTGACCATGTGATTGAGGAGGAGAATGATTGTATTGAGAAGAGTGTCGAGAATAACTAATAGATTGATAGTGAAGACGGGACTGATTTTGTTGAGGAAGAGGGCTATCAATATGAGGAAAAAAGTTTTGATGGATATGAGGACGAAAAGGTCGAGGATGATGAGGAAAGAAAAGATAGACATTTTAGTTTTGTTTGTGGATAATTTTTTTTGATTATGTGAACTGTAAGTATTATATTGGGTAAATTATGATTTTAATGATTTATGAACTGTTCAACAATGTCTTATGAACTAAGGGGATCATTCCCGCCTCACATGATAAGCCGCTCAACCAACCACTTCAGGAAGAGGAGAGATCAAGGGAACAAAACCTATTGAGTCCGTTAGTGAAAGTTGGTTTAAATTGTCTTTCGGATTTACGGATTATTTGGTTGAGCAAAGAAAAATCCTTCAGATTTTCTTTTTTAAAAAAAAACAATGTCTTATGAACTATACAACAATGTCTTATGTGAATTTTTAATTTTAATTTTTTTGTATTGATTTTTTTAATTTTTTATAAGTTTAGGAAATCATGAATTAAATGTTGGGAATGATAAAGAGATGGTTGAAGAGAAAGTGGATGAGGATATGGTTGAAGAGAAAAAGATTGAAGATCTAAAAGATATTATGCAAGGTACATTGGCCTCTGTTTGTGTATGAACCGTGTGTTGTTTGTGGTATGAGCTGTTATTTGTTTGTTATTAAAGGGTTTAGAGCTGCTGAAATTATCTGTGGATTTAAATTTGAAAAGAGAGAGGAGATAATTATCGAGATTATGAAGAGACGGACTGAATCTAGTCGAAAGAAAATAACCTCATTTGATCAAATTACCCCCGACAAAATAAAGAAGAGAAAACATAAGAAAAAGTGGAATGTTTCCTCAAAAGTTCACTCGCGGAGCAAAGAAATTATTGAGAAAGAGTTTACTTGAGGAGAACAATAAATTTATAGATCAAAACTTTGTGACCATATTGTGTGATTATTTTGATAGTTCGATTTGATAGATATGTAATATTATTTCAATTGTTTTAAGCAAATTGATATGGATCCATCGTGACAGCAAATGTTGTAACGATTTGATTTAAAGAGAAGTATGACATGTGCTACAAAAAAAGCCATTGAATGGTAGTTTGATAAAAAGCTACTTATGGATGACTTGTGAAGAAACAAATTATGTTTTTTGGCGGACAGAGCTCTTGGCAATTCATGAGTTGTATGATGACTTTGTATAAACTGAATATTGTATTTGTTTAAACTATTTAACATAATTCATTAATTGTTTGTGTTTTCAAAATAATCTTGGGAAGAGGTTATTGGAGGATAAGGATAAGAACATAACCTAAGATAAGGACAATTTCGATGAGAGGGACAATGATCGTACGTACAAGGTTTGGCTGAGCAGGTATTCGAAGGATTTATCGTCCTTTCGTTATTGTTGGCATGATTATGTGATTGCTTGATTATTGGTTAGCAAATAGCAATGGAGCGGAGTCTTTGCGAGAGTTCCAAATTCCAAATGGGTGGTCATGAATTTTGCGGCAAGGCGAGTTCGTGCGGGTATTCAGATGCCTAATTCAAGCTAGGAGCATGCTCATGTGATGTGGCGAGTTCCATTATGCTCGTGTCTTGTATTTGGCTGTAGGTGTTTTTGTGTGATCGGATTCAGTTGTGCTTTGGTGGGTTCGGATCTTAGCCATCCTAACAGAAACTTTTTGGTTTTGGTTGTATTTTGATCTCATTATCAAAAAATGTTATGATGATAATGACAACAATTACCAAAACTTAAAAAACCAACGAAACTTAATTAGATTGTCGACGAACAATTATGGGGCAAATAGTTTGTCGGCCTATTTGTAGTAGCTACAAAGATTATGAGATAGGATCTTCCTTCTCAGGATGGACCAATAACAACAGGTTAAAATACCACACCTGCAAGATCATTGCAGCAAACATCATCCTAAAGATCATCATTGCAACCCAGACCCCAATTGGCCTTGGCTGGGATGTTTTACAATCATCATCTACCCCAAGATCAAGTTCAATGGTGATGCCATTTTTGTATATACTAAGTTATATTTTAAACGGAAATAATATGATTTTATTATAATATAGTAATATTGTTTCAATGGTCTCATGTTATATTTTTCTTCAAAGATAAAGTAATTTGATCTAAGGGTGAGAGGAGAGCCACATCAACAACTCCATTACTTTGAATAAGATGACAAAAAAGATTTTGCTATATTTGATTGCAAATATAACATAGCATTTGGCAAAAAGCTAAAATTTGTCAATTGAAACCTATATCAATGGATTTGAATTCTTTGGTGCCATGGCTATATTATGGATATAACAACAATAATTTTGCCTAATTCATTGGACTTGCTCTAAGGGCATGTTTGGTCTTGATTCTTTTTTTGATTTTCTGCTTTTATTTCATTGATTGATGAAACAAAAGTTTTTTATATTGATTTTTGTTTTTCAAACATATGAAATGAGAACAAAAACAAAAATAAAAAATCAACAAAAGTGACTTTTTGTTCCTATTTCTTGATTAATCCTAATACAATATTTAAGAATCTGTTTATAATAAATACTAACTTTATTTTGTTGAGCGTTTTCTATTGTGGTTATTTATTTACTCTTTCTGTATATGATTTTAATTTTCATAATTTTAAACATCAATATCAAATACTTTAAAGATTTCTATCATTAGTATCAATTACTTTAAAGATTTCTATAGCTAAAGGGAACAAGATTCTCAATCGTGAAAGACAAGCAGCACTTGTGTAGGTCTACTTTTCCACCGTCTGATGCAATAAGCTGTCCGATTAATTTTCTCCATTGAACATTGAGTGTGTTCTTCACTGCAGAGGATCTAACCCACATCTAGAGTAAAAACTCATAATTTCAACAAAGAAACATGTATTTTACCTCTAAATTAATTGCATTGAAAAAGAGTTACTCATGAAGGGTTATTGACATACTAACCCATTACAACTTGTGTTAATTATCAATAAGTGTCAAATCTAAATCTTATATATCAAAAGATCATACATGATTTTATTAATTATCATTCAGTTTTTTTTTCAATTTATTTGTTTTGTACTCATCAAAATACCCTAATTTCTCAAATCATATCTATCAACTCCATTGAGTCAGTCTCTTATAATATTTTCCCTAAGATATCTCCTTACGTCTCCTTTTCTCCTTTTGTTTAGTCATCTTCTTCAACTATAAAAATCAACTGTTCATATCCTCGTTTCTCCATCATCTTCAATATCATTGTTGCACAAACGTCAAGAAAAATCAACATCATCCTTGTCTCACCACCTTTCCATCTATGGTCAACGAAACTAAATTAAGGGAAAGGACGAAATTTGGGATCTCAATTGAGACCAAAATGTCAATTCCATGGATGTTAGAACATGTCGACTCAGTTGGAGAGTAAAGAAAACTTGAATTTCTCATATAACGTCGCACTGTTGGTGCTTCTATGGATGATTGTACGTTTTGATAGTTCAATTACGATGGACACTATTTCTCAATTAAGACATACTATTTCGACAATGAGATACAATATATATTCAATAGCCAAAGAAAAAAACCCTCTATTAACACTGTTCTTAGACATTCAATAGTCAAAGAAAAATGACACAGTTGGCACTGTCTCGATGGGGATGTATTGTTCAATCAATCAGGCAAAAATCATTCGTTCCAATGGCCGTACTCACTGTGCGACAAGTAGACAATGAGGACAATGATTTTTATGGTGTTGGCATTGTTGCAAATAGTGTGTTTGCATTATTTAGTGTGCATGCGTTGTGTATTGAATAGCGAGAACAACGGTTGATAGTGCCAACAACAACGACTAATGAATGACGCACGGAACCATAATTTTGACGCATTGTTTTGATTACAGCAACATGTCATGGTGGTTATAGCGTCAGTGGTGGCATGGATGATGACGCTTACGAATAAGGTTTATGATATATTTTTGTAATTTTTTGTTTGGAGTTATGATCATTGTCAAACGAATATTGAAAATTGATTTTACTTTCTGTTGGTTTCAATCAATTATTAATTTGTTTTTTGATTTTAACATTAGACAAATAAGACCAAATCTTTTGATTGAGAAGTAAATCATAGAAAAAACTTACCTAAGATTAATTGGTAAATAATTTTGCTTTTTGAAACTTATTGGTAATTTGACTCTTACAACTTAATTAATTTCATATTATCCTTTTAAAAAGTCATAATTTCATATTAGCCTCTTAAAACCTGGGGTCTTGGACATTGAGTTACACTTTATTTTTAATTAATTTATTTAATTTTTTTTTTTTGAAGGGCGACTTGAGTTACACTTAAATATACATACATGTAATACCAGCCAAGTTAGCGGGAGAAGAAAACAACAGCCGAGGTGGAACGATCACCGCTGCACTCAGAAGAGTAAATGAATGTAAAGAACAATCCAGCCCGCCATAGAAATAATGGCAAAGATATGAACCCAGAAAAGGATAGCGGCAGATTCCTTCCCACAACCTCTTAAACTGGCAACCGCACCTACAAGCAACAAACAAGCACATCGGTAAGTATTCACTATTTTCTCGATATGTTAATCAACTGAAGCTATGCTCACGAACTACCCAAACCAAAATTATCAAATCATTGATGCAGGAACGAAATTCACATCGTCTAAACATGTAAAATCCCAACACGCACAGCAGACAATGTTTGACATCGTATCAAAATTTCTTTACATATCTTCATTTCACATATCCAAATACTATCTCTTTTTCATATTATAACAGAATCATAATCATCAACATATGTAGCAGAATTTATATTCTGTCATAGAGTTTTAAGTAGTAGTAGTATTAAAGTGTACTCTTATCGCAACATGGATAAACCTAGAGAAATGGCTCGAGGATCAAGAAAAAGTTGACACTGATGCAAATAACATAGCACAAAGCCACAAACCCTGAGAACATGTTGCTGAAGAACCAAAAGAAACACCCATGACCCATCCCACCACAAAACACTCTGTCCAGGAAAAATAGGGTTCAGGATTTAGTCCATAATTTGGCAGTACCTGACAGCACTGATGTCGGCATTGTATGCTGCAGTAGCAGCACAAAACGAAACATCTTATTCCCTGGAGGGAGAAACCCAAGCTTATCGGCCAGCATCACAATGCCAAGTCCAGCTGGTGGAACCAGAACTAACCGCCCAAATATAATGGCACTAGTAGTTCGAAAGCCAAGTTTAGAACTTCCTGGCCCTGTAAGCAACCAGCAGCCAGTTACCAAATGAGTATATTCCATCAAAAAGTCACTAGAGCCAGCTCCATCCCATGGCAATGTTAATCTTATTTCAATGTCATCTCCTACAAGAGCAACAGGCGGACAGCACTGGCTGTAACAGACTCAGATAAGGGAATAGTAATGGCCACTGGCCAGGAAGCTTACAAGGTCTGATCTAAACAATGAAGCAAACTATTCATGATTCAGCAATTCAAACTCACCATCCACAAGGTTGCCTCCTAATGCCAACAAAATGCATGGTATCATGGCCTCCCTGACAGCCACAAAAAAGAAAAAAAAGCCACCCAATCACATAAATGCATTCTAAAAAATGCTACAATTTGGTCAGACACATGATGCTCATATATCCAAATGTTAGAAATTGAATGTAGTGATACTGAAGTGCAGCCAATGGACAACGTGCTGCTCCTAAAACCTACCCGAGAATGATGCAGCTATCAGTAAAGAAAAATAATGGAGCATCACTTGTGAAGATTAATTGCTTTAAGAGGGGTACACAGCCTATCACCATAGCCAATATCTGCGTAAGGAAAACGAAAGAGAACTCAGTGCATCAATATCACAGGGACAAGTGAGATTACTCCAATAACTCAAAATATTGGAGTAACTCAAATATATAACTCAAAATACTATATGTACAAGTCATTGGTGCTGCAAAAGACAGCATAGTGACAGCTGCAAACCGTTGGTTGAGAAATTTAAACTGTAAATTGAACAATTTATACTGCAAGTTAGAAAATTTATATTGCAACTTATTGAATTTACATTATTACTAAAAACTTGATTATACACAATCATATATTTACAGTATAGATTTTTCAACTTATAATATAAAATCATCAATATATAGTATTTGCAACAACTTCTACGCTGCATTTTGCAGCATACATAAGGGAAAAGGAATACATACTAATTGTTGACTTATTGGTTCTAATCATTGTTTACTTATATATTCTTCACAAGAGGTTAGGTTATATGCTTTGATGCTTCAATTAAAAGCTAACATTTTTCCATAAAATAAAGGGAAAAGGAAAAAGAAACAAAGACCTCTCCTAGATGGTGGGCCCCATACTTGCTTGTTGATCTCCTGATATTGAACCCACTTTTTTTTGTTTTACGGTGCTCACGGTCGGTTAACATTCTCATAAAATAATACTCCTCCGTTTTATAAAAAATAAACACTTGTTTTTTATGTCCCCATAAAAATTACAAAACCTTTTTATTTGAAAAATTTTTTCCTTCAAAAAAAACAAAATACCCCTACTTTTTTTATTTTATCACATCAATTCATCTCACTGTCACTTGCCCTCCCATTCTTTTTCTTTCTCTGTCTTCTCACACAACTTCAAGGGTAATTTTGACGGTTGCATTTAATATGGGATGGAGGGAGTATCTCCCTACAAACAAATCGAAGTTCCTCAACAGTTCAACTTACAGAAGCAATGATGGGAGGTTGCACAATTTGCTTTAGTTTCAACTTGTTGTAGATGAAGGTACAAAAATCCTTAATCTGCAAAAAGGCACCAGACATTGTTAGTTGAATGTCAGAGTAACTTCACCATTCACAGTCCATACGTTTGAGCATCCCCAATAAGCTATTACTCAACTCAGCTTACCCCATGCCTATGATTCCTGTCTAGAGAGGGGTCAGAGGAAATATAATACACAACCTTGCAACACAAATTGAGAGGGATTTTTTTTTTTTTTTTTGAACATGAAGTTCATTTCATTAATAGAATAACAGGGGAGGGAATACATCAATCCAGCCTGCTATTACACCTCATTCTCAGCCTAACTCATATCAGCGCAATTTGAGAACATATGTTACTAGCCATAATCTGGGAATTACAAGAGAGGGATTTTTTTCCCTCAGAGAGCTGAACCTATGATCAATTGACAGAATTATTTTACCCTTTTGTTTCATAGCAGTATCTTATCTTCCCCATAAGTACAACTAATGAAACAAATCAACAATTCAAGACGTTGAAGTACACTGATGACAGAACCAGTGTTCTATTATCGATTATGTTGAGCGAAATTGCATCGCAGTTGCCTAATCTGCTTAATCCACCCACAAAACAGTTGACTCTAGCAAATGGACTTCAACTGGCTCGTAAGCAAAAAATAAAGGGTAGCAGATATGCAGCAAGATATACTTCATACCTTTCCATATTCAGCTGGTAAAGTATCATGGCTGAGTAAAGGAACTTGCTCAGGCATATGAGTCTTTGGAGGGTGCTTCTGAGGGAGATTTGCATCTCCAATTTCAAAGGTACCTTCAAGAGGGGGGGCCAGCATATTGAATACATATGTGTAAAGAATGATTGCTCCAACCTGAAAATCAAGTATATTAATCAAGACATTTAGAACCAAGGATCTCCTTTTTTTCCCGGGGGGGGGGGGGGGTTTTATTAATGTAACGCAAATGATTTCGAGGATCTACACCAAAAATAAGGTCATAAAGGGCAGGACTTGGCAATCTACACTTGCCACACATCTGCAAATCCGTAAAGCCAACTCATGGATATGAATCATGTAAGCCTTTTTTTTTGTGATAAAATGTGAGCCTTTTTTCACAAGAAACGATCAAGCAAATACTCTGCAAAACTCACTAACAGCATAAGCATTTATTGTTGAAGAAAATTTGGCGTCACTCATGCGACTGCATCTTGTTCAATGGAAACTGAAGCCAATTTTGGTAGCCAAGGGATTGCTGCCTACCACCACCTATTCCCTCTCTTACCCCAAGATACTGCCAAGTTCTTCAACCAGAAGAAACTCGTGCATCTCTTGCAGTGAATGAATACAGCATGTGAGTGCTAGCACATGAAGATATTTACAACACAGACATATAAACCTCTACAATATTAAATTTGGAGCCCAAGAGAATTGAAAAATACCCATTGACCAAAAGATATATAAGCTGTTCCATCTTGGCTGCATTTATCTGAATCCCCGAATGGATTAGTTTTATCTCTGCACAGAGCTGCAATCAAGACAAGTGGGACATTCCCTATATTTCCTGCATAAAGGAAACAACTCAGTTCAAGATTTCAATAAAAAGACCACCCTCTTAACTTTTTTTTAAATACCTCAATGACCCAAAAGAAATCTAACTAATAAAGATAATGACTCAAATAGACAACCCTCTAACTTGGTATCTAGATCATGTTACATATATATTTGTAGGTTTTCTATCATCAGTTTAGAATTGGTTTGGATTTTTGATAGACTTGCTTTCACGACATGATATCAAGCCAGATCATGACATGAGATCAAGAGTTCGATATCTGCATCTCCTATTTATTTGCCACTTGCTATGTGATTTTTTATGTGGACTTGTTTGGCAATTCGCATGTGGTGGGCAAGTATATTTGTTATCCACACTTCAAGTCAATGTGTTTTTGTGTGACCAATATATATTATATAAATATTTGTGGGTTTTTCATTCACAATTCAGATTTTTTAATAGAGTTGGTTTCACAATAGTACTAAATTTCTAGGCGTGGATATTGCACACAAAGAGAGAATCTAACTCGCAAAGATTATAAAAACACACCATTTTGTGCATTCCCTTGGACTTGAATTAAAAAAATCAACATACTATAATTTATTTAAAAAATATAATATATTAATTAATACGTAATTTACATTTACTAGGAAGTAAAATACAAGGTTAGTAAACATGAGAATGAAAAAATAGTTAACTAAGAAACAAAATATTCTAGACAATTAATGCAAACTAGGAAAGAACAATAACAAGAATAATCAGATATAATTCAAATATTCCATCACTCCTCAAGCTGAAGCATCGTCAGCGTACATGATGTGGCTGACATATAGTACACAGACAGATTGACAATCCGGTCAGAACAACATGCCGACAGAAATAACCAGGCAGAGCCATCAAACAGGCCAACAATAATAGGAAGAAGCTAACAGGCAAGCAGACATACTATAATCAAACGAAGACCACAGGAACTATAGCATAGATGAAGGCGTCTTAGGTTAGGCGGACGCATGGAATCACCCCGAAAAGTATGTCCTGTGTCGATTCACTATTAGACAATGACTACTAGACAGTGAGTGTTCCTATTTAGAAAGAACAAAAAGTACGTTTTTGATGGGACGTGCATGTGATATTCACGAGGCTCTTGTGAAAAGATATCAGATGGTTTGTACGCAATTAGAAGGAAGGGGAGGAGGCCACAAAGACTGGACATGAAAGTGCCACAACTTGCAAAGATCCATGCTCCTCGCTGTATTTTGCAAGCAATAATGAAAAATAGCTCCACCGAGTGGAAGTATAGCGCTGGATGATAGATGATGATGCTGGTGGTGTTGGCTATATTGGTAGCTTTTGGATTCATTGGTGGAATAAACAAACCATGTGTAGCATTAGTCTGACAATGACATTTTAAGAGCCCATAACAAGAACTCGACAAGCAGAGAAAACAATCCTCCACCAAACGTAAAGAGATAAGAGCTGCTATGAATTCATTGAAAAAGGAACACACCCACCTATTCCAATATGTATGATTGTGAACTTAAAGAAGGGGTACGGAGGACGAACAACCGTTGCAACAAGCAGGCCAATCAATGAGCCAGAAATGGTGGCTAGCACAACATTGACTGGAATGAACCACCTGAAAAGGCATGCCATAATAATCCATCACCAAGGTTCATTTAAGTCACAAAAGTTTCTTAAAGTCAGCAAATAAAAAAGAAAGAGATCATGCCATTCAATCATTTTCTCCAATGTGATGGCTTGTCCCAGCTGGGAAAATATCAAACAGGGCAACAACAGGGTGAAAACCAACTGCGAGCACACAATACAAAGAGTTGGTTAAGCAATGCAAACAAGCATAACCCAACGCTTTGAATTGCAAGACGGGAATCATCCACAGAATCCTTGCATATAGATAAGTTGGAAGCAAAATTCTCAAGACCTAGTGTCAATCAATCATGTGTTAACTCATTCATTGTCTAACCCTAAACCCAACAATAACAGAATAAATCCAGAATGATTATGAGAGGGGAAAGAAATGAAAGGATAGGGTGGTACTATATATAGTACTACTAACCCCATTAAGCAACTTCCTTCCGGCGGCAGGTAGAATGTTGACATACTTGGAGGCCATGAGGAATCCCAAGAAGCACATAGTGAAGACCTTGGCGATGGGCAAAACAGCAATCTTGGTAGTTCCAAGGAGAGATTCGCCTCCTCCTCCATCGACACTTGCCCCGCTGTCCATCATCAGTCCTGACAAGAATGCTAACCTCTCCATGTGGTTGAGGACCGAAGGAAAAAAAGAAGAAGAAGAAGGAAACGTCAACCACGCCAACCGAGATCAGATCTCCGGCGAGGGTAACAAGGATTCCCACCACGCACCTGCCAGATGAAGAAACCCTGAGATTTGCAACGGAATCAAATCAAGAGGATCGATTTTAAAACAGAAAAATTAAACAAATACAAAAAAAAAAAAGTGGGCGAGGACATACGAGTATAAGGAGATTGATTACTTTAATTACCGTTTCACCCAGAGACCATGCGACCAGGAGAGCAAAGCAGTGCAGACAAAGCGAAGGTGCTGGAGAAGAATGGAAAGGTAGATAGCTAACTCGAGAAGACACACTCGCTCACACACATCAAACAAAGCAGGTAGTATTCCGAATCACACATCACGGTGGAATTGCATTGCATTATTTGTTTGCGTATTTCACCATCTACTCTGGTCCAAGTCCCAATCTTCGTCCCCACCCTCGACTTTGTCGCCAACTCGAAGACTTCCCCGTCAAATGAAAAATTGTACTCCCTCCTCTTTCACATCATAGGAACAATTTTAGTTATTGAGCGTGTATATTTTAAGTTTTTTTTATTTTAAGGGGTTTTATTTTCAATTTTAACTATATATAAAATTATGTTCTATATAAAATTAAAATACATAATTTAAATAATTATTAATATTTAATTATCCTAAAACATAAATTAAAGTTTATCTCGATAAATGTAATTTTCAAATTATTGTCAATAATATAGGACAAAAGGACTAAAATAATAGCAAATATCATAGGAGGAAGAGAATATGATGTTTTTTTTTTTACCATTGAAAATAATCACTTTATTTACAAAGATATGAAGAGGATGGGTCAAACATAATCCATATTCCCGAGCTTCCTGCCTAACCATTAGAAACCTAAGTTTTTATGCAAAGTTACATACACACATTCTACAAATGTTACAAGAATATCTTCCAGAATAGATAAACATTACAAACACAAATGATTACATGACTCAAGCACACATGAACATATACAAAACAATTTAGCTATCTAATTTGATTTTCCAGTTGGTCAGTAATTTCTTCTCATCCTTATTGAGGTGTTCTTTTCTAACATAAGCAATGTTTATACCTGCTTTGAACAAATAAGTCTTCATGACATATTTGCATGGCTTTATTGCTCGAAAACTGATGTCATTCATGTGCTTCCAAATGATGTAAATAAGACTGCAAAATAGGAGTTGAATGATAGTCCTTGTGGTCCTATTCGCCTTGAGTGCTTGGTACAAGACTTCAAAGTATCCAGTGTAGGAGTTTTCAGCAGAAGCGGAGTTCCTAACGGAAGCAGAGTTCCCAGCAAAAGCGAAGTTTCCAGTGCAGAAGATAGACACAAAATTAAAAGCACAGTTTTGCCGTCACTCCTGCATCAAAGGATTAAGAAAAGTGCAGGAAAAAAATAATTGGTCATGGGTCTTCACTTCCTTCTTATAAAAAACACATAGAGCACCATCCACTTAGTCCCATTCCCATAAGGCGATCATGTGTTTGGAGTCTTTGCCGCACCACTAGTCAAGTAATGAAGGCATGTCTTGGGATGTTTTTTTTGAACCGGATAAGTTTGTGTCAAAATATCTTTGGACCTCTTTTTCGAAAATGATTCCATGCGTGAGCAGTTGAGAATCCCCTTTTCCTCCTATCACCCCAAAGGCACACATTCATCCCTCCATGGATAACATGAAGAAGAAAGCCATGAAACAAGTTTAGAATAGATGAAGACAAGTGCTAAGATGAGTCATTAATAAAGAAGTGCAGTGTAGTATCCCATGGGATTCGAGTGTTGTAGATAAAGAAGTTATAGACCTTTAAATACAGGGAACCCAAAGAAGACCAAAAGTCATACCATAGCTTAATAGATTGTTCGTCCTCAATCTTCCAACTGATTTGTTGTTGAGCAAATGGCCTAAACTGCAACAACTGCCTCCAGTTCCATGAGCCAGCATTTGGAATTTTCATGGATCAAAAGTTATCATTTCTCACAAGATTAACATGTACCCAGTCAGTCCAAATGATCTTCTTCACTAAGACAAGACCCCAAATATGTTTCAACATAAGTGCTTTGTTTCAGATTGACAGACGACGAAGCCCAAATCCTTCTTCCTTCTTAGGGAGACACACAGTATTCCAAACACCCTTCACACCCGCAGCGTCCAATGATGGGCCCTTTCACAAAAACCTTCTGCATATATACTTTCAATCCTAAGCAGCACACTCTTAGGCATCAAAAAGACTCCAGACCAGAATACTTGAATGAATTGCAGCCAAGACTTAACAAGTAATAACCTGCCAGCATATGACAATGTTCGATTTGTACAACTAGTATCTCGTTTAGCAACTTTGTCAATCAAGGATCTACACTCTCTGGCTTTTAGCAGCTTTGTGGTAAGGGGGATGCCCAAGTATCATACTCCCAAAGATCCCTTGCCAAATCCCCAAATATGTTGAGCAAAATCAATGATAGAGGCGTTATCCCCTATCACAAAGAATTCACTCTTAGAGGGATTAGGATGTAAATCTGAAACTGAGGAGAAGAGGTCAACCCCTTCCTTAAGCAGCTTTATAGATTCCAAGTTTCTCTTCGAGAATAGCAATACATCATCAATAAAGAACAGGTGGGATAGAACGGTTCTCTTACTTCTCAAATGGAACTTGAATCCAGGTTTGTTAGTCTGAGAATCAACAATTCCAGAAAATACCTCCATAGCCCAGAGAATGAGATAGGGGGCAAGTTGATCACTTTGCCTAAGTCCTCTTCCCGTTGAGAAATAACAATGACCTTCCCCGTTCACGTTGACAGAAAACTGGGTACTACAGATGAGTTCCATAATCCATGATATGAGCTACTGTGGGAATCCAAAATTCCCAAGGACCTGCTCCAAAAACTGCCAGGTAAAAGTGTCATAAGCTTTCATCATATTGACCTTGAAAGCTATTCTCGGCAAATATGACTTCAGATGATAACCATGAAGAAGCTCTTGAGCTAGCAGTATGTTATCACTAATCTTCCTACCTTTCACAAAATACCCTGGGAAGAACTAATAAGAAGAGGCAACATATTGGCACATTGGTTAGCAAGAAGTTTTGCAATACACTTGTAAATGGTGTTGCAACAGGAGATCGATCTGAAATCGGTGATCTGAGTATGATTGTCAAATTTAGGCACCAAGGCATGAGAATAGCCACATAACTGGTTTGTGGCTGGGCTTCCATAAAGGAGTAGAAATGGTCCACAATGAACTCCTGTAAATGACCTTTTCCTTGAACTATATTCCCTTCCTGACTAACCAACTCTAAGATCTGCTTCCTGTTTTCCCTTGCCTTCACAAAGTTATGGAGGAAGTCAGCTTCAGAGAAATTGAACTCAGTCTGTCATTTGGAATTGCACTGCACCCTATCAATTTTCCTATAACAAGCATGTTCTCATTGAGTTGTATTAGTCCATGTGAACCTGCATCCTCTGTATCTAAGATCATCAAGTACAGTATTTTCAAGACAAGGAGGGAACTCATCAAAGGATGGAAGCCATTTATCCGTACCTCCTTTTCTATGAGCTACCTATTTAATTACATTAAAGTCCCCAAGAATCATACATGGAACACAATCAAATACCTGCCGCTTGTTTTCAATATCAATCCACAAGGATCTTCTCCTAACAAAAATGTGTTCATGTAACGCTCCAAGATTTTCAGTCCAATAACTGCCAGACACGTGGCGTTACCACGCTCCAAAATCCTTTTGAAGCAAGGCGACAAGATTACAAGGGGTTTAAGGATCAAAAACATAGGATACTAACAAGAAATATCAAACTTACACGTCTTAAATTACATGAAAATCGTACTTCGGAAATATAAGCGAAATGTTATAGAAAGCCGAATCTAATCATCATCACTATGTAACGGTCCCCTCCACGATACTTTATTACCTGAAACGAACATGTAACCGTGAGCCTGAAAGCTTAGTAACACAAGATACACATCTATTCCAAGGGTCCAGCATGCTTATTATATCATGTGTTTTCCATGCACAAACAGGATACAATGCAAGCAGCACCGAACAATCATATGCCAAGCAGGAATGTATAAATATGTACAGGATAATAATAATTCAAGTCAAACAGGTTGTAAGGTTCGAGTTTCAACCTAGGGGGGGAGGTGAATAGGTTGTATAAAACTTTAATAGTCTTTTTGTGCGGAATGATGATCTTGTGCAGACTAGTGCAGTATGCAGACTACTCAGGCAGTCTGCAGATGAGACTATCTCGTTTGCACTTGAGATTTATGACTCTTTTGAGTCTTTAACTCTATTTTAGGTGTGATGATTTATCAGGAGCAATTCTAAAGGCAATATGATGAAAGCAGTAAATTGACACAGAGTTTATACTGGTTCAGACACTCGATATCAAATGCTAATCGAGAGCTTAGTCCAGTCTTCCCTTAGTGACCAGTGCAGTCAGCCTAAGAGGAAAATATCACTGTCTTCTTGTTTTTCAGCTTACAAGAAAACTCCCTTTCAGAAGCTTTCTAACTTGTATAAAGGTAGAAGATCCTAGATCTTTGCACAGCTTTGAATCTTGAGCTCTATTGCAAGAGTTGTTCTTCTGTAGACTAGTGATACTTCTCTTTTCTGTATCTTCTCGATTCAGCTCACTTGAGTATGCCTTTTGAATGTGTATTACTTTTCACGCTTGCCTTTTTCTTACACAATTCACACACACACAATGAGCTTCAACGGTTCCCTTTTATATGACTGAAGGAACGAACCTTTCTTGTAGACAACCCACTGTTCCTGTAGAGTCACTTTCCCACTAGTGTTTGCCACCATCCCGTTTTCAACACTGGCATTCCACTATCCCCAGTTTTCGTGCCGTTGCTATTTTAATTTGAATCTTCACTTGACTAACTTCAAACCTTCGACCTCATGCTGACAATCATCTCTACTGCAATCCAGTCTGCTGTAAGACCTTGTATGTACAGTCTGATTCAGCTTTATGCCTGCCATCGTGGTCCTCATCTGCAAACTCAGTCCTTCTTGTGAAGCCTTCAATTCTTCTGTTGCTTGTACATATATTAGATGTTTATCTAGAGTCCTTATAGAAGTCTGCACCAGGTGGTCTACATCAGCCCTCTGTATCTGCAACCGTTCCTGGTTATTCTGACGTCGGGAAGAAGGGCCGACGAGGACGGGCGTCGCTGGCAAAGGCGAGGCGGCGTCGGGTTGTTCCAGCGAGGCTCGACGAGGAGAAAGCGATGAGGGAACTCTAGGCGGCGGCGCTGTGCGCGGGGTCTGATGGTGGTTACGGGGTGACCGGAGATCTACAAGGCCGGAATCCGACAGCGCGGGTTATAATACGTGAAGGATGTATAAAGGAAAACAAAATCGAAACGAGAGATGAATTCTTACCCCCCTTTCTCTGTCCCTGTTCTCCTCAAAACGCTTAGGTTTCTCCTTGGGATGTTAGGTCAAAATTTATGCGGCCAACACATTTTGAAAGTATTTATATCGACACGTGGTTGAAATATTTATGGAAGCGATTGAGATTTTCATGGGATTCATGCATCGTTCAAAGATATCCTACCATGTTTAAAATATATGTTTCCTTATTCAAAATATTTCAGGATATTACAGTTCAGCATAGACAAAAGAGATGATAAATTCTCTACCCTGTTCGTAGTACCTTACTCTCCCATGAATGACTTGGTCTAAAGTACAGAAATGAATGAAATCAAGGACTTTAGGGTCCCACCCGAATTATCATGAATTAATGAATTATGCTTTCTCCAACCTTAATGCATGATCATGAATTATCAAAAGCTTAATTATTTGAAATTTATTTACCAATAAATCATATAATTTTTTTTTACCAATCAATTATCAAATCAAATCAAATCTTTAGGATAATTAAAAAGCAATGATTTGATGATTGTGTTTTAAAAAAAACACCAAATGATAGTTAAGAATTTATGGATGACTTTTTGGTAAATAAGTTTCAAATATTTAATTTATTGATAATTTTCACTTTTTTCTTTCTCCGTTCCTCCTCGTGGTCTACTCGTCATGATCGTCGTCGTCGTAGTTGGTCGTTCGTTTGTCATCGTTGTCGTTAGTTCTTCATCAACGTCATCGTCGTCTTCAATTTTCTCGTCCGTTCTTCGTCATCGTTAGTTCGTTGTCATTGTCGTTAGTTCGTATTCTTTCTCGTCCGTTTTTCGTCATCGTTAGTTCGTCGTCTTTGTCGTTAGTTCGTATTCTTTCGGTCGTCTTTGTTCGTCATTATCATAAGTTTGTCGTCGTTTATTCGTATCCGTTTGTCAGTTTCTCGTCGTCGTCTTCAGTTTGAGAAATAATTAATCCTAGGAAATTAAATTAGATTTTATAATTAAATTTAAAAAGAATGATCTTTTAATTGATTATGATTGATTATGAGATACATATATGAGATATCTAATGCCAACAAAATAATAATGAGATATTTTTATATAATTAAAGTTTTATGTAGAATTTTTTCTTTTTTATTAAAAAATATTTAATAATTCGGAAATTAAAATCGTTAACGAACGAGGTTTTGTTAAAAAAAAAAAAAAGCAAATTGGACAAAACTATCTAATGCAAGTTTTTCTAAGGTTTTATATCCAATCCGATTTTGCAAGCCCTTTATTTATAATTCACAGATCCTTTATTTATCGTTTATAGATTTATTATTTATAATTCATAATCAAAATAAATATTAGATTATAAAAGAATTGCATTGGATAATTTTAATAAATTCACCGATAATAATCACGGGATAAGGAGGACGAATTCATACTCGTGTCATCGCTATCCGCCATCGCCCGCCCCCGGATTCTTACTTCAATCAACAACTCCAAAGAACAACAAATCGCCACAAAACATTACTAAAAAAACGAAAACCCTAATCCATGATCTCGCGCTGCCCCTTCGACGACGACAAATAAACAGATCCTACACTGCTTCTAGTGTTCTTGTCGCTACTGTACTGATCGAGGCGACGGCGATCGATCCGCGAATGTCAGAAAGAGCTCGAGATCTGGCCAACACTTGCGTGCAAATGGAGTACAAAGAATCGAAGAAGACCAAGCGAGAAACGCGAAGGGGTTTCGATTGATCGAACGAGAGTTCTGTGAATCGACGAAGAGATTGAATTTGTTGTCGTCGCAGCGGACGATTAATTAAGCCAGTGAAATTGTAGGACCAATGAAGGGCGGAGGGCTGCCTGGCGGCGGTGTGGGCGTTTCTGCTTACCCTTTTCCGGCGAAGAGGCGCTGGAGGGGCCTCGCAATCGCAGTGCTCGGCCTCGTTATCCTTTCCATGCTTGTTCCTCTCGTATTCCTCCTCGGCCTTCACAATGGTTTCCACAACTCAGGTCAATGAATCTTTCCCTTTTCATTTCCTCCTCAGTGTCGACCCAGTATCGCCTCAGATCTACTATTTTCTTCATTCTATCATTTACATGTTGATTTGATGCACGGCAGTTGGACACGCTGTTGTGTTTGTAATTCATGTACAATGCTTCTTCTAATCTGCTCTGATTTTGCTTCCTGCAGGATCTCTGTCTGATGAACAAACTTCTGTTCGGGTAAATTGTTTATGTGGGCATCCTAGTCTCTAAGCACACGTCTAATTGCTTTTTCAGCTCGGAAGGTCTTTCTTTCATTTACCTTTAGTGGCATCACTATTACCATTGTTTCATTTTGAATGACAGGATAAGGTTCAAGATTATAATCAGCCTGGGAAAACTAATGCTGTGCCACAGCCAAAGGTAGTAATAACTAATAACTTCTATGTTTTTCTGTTGGGACCATAGACAGCCGCTGTTGGGTGATGAAGTTTTGGTTCTCTTCATTGTTCCTTTTCTGAAGGCCGATCTCCTTGATCTTTTTTTCCCCTTTTTTTTTTTGGGGGGGGGGGGGGGGTGTGGAAGTTTCATATCCCTTTGCTTCGCTATATCCTACTGTAGTTCTCGTTCTATATCTTGCATATTCATTTTTTAGAATTATGCAACGCAAAATGATCTATGAAATCTTGCTCTCTTTGAATGAGTGGTGACACAATGTTCATGTTCTTTTCAGCAAGGCCAATCAGTAAATGTTGAACTCATAGAAAGACTGCAACCCATGGCGCCAAAGGTTAATGGCTCTCATCCAAAGGTCTGGTTATTTTTTCTTGAAGCTCGAACAAAGGTTCAATTATGATTATCAGCGTGTTGTGCCTTAAACTATGAAGTTGTATGATCTTCTTAGAATCTTACTACAAAATTCATAAACATTGGTGAGAAAATACGTGAAAATTGTTTTAGATGTAGTTGATAATGTGAATTAACAATTTTTGTTGATGAAGCTATAGGAAGTGGTGGTTTTGTTGAAATTGCTTCTGGTTTATGGAGACCGACAAGAATAACTATGTTGTTTAAACTAGTTGAGCTTTTTATAAGGTTGTGATAATATAAATTAAATCATGATTGGGCTGTAAAGTGTGTTGTTTGGGTTTTTCTTGTACTTCTTTAGGGGGAATTTCACTGGGAAGTGCTTAAGCCATCAGTTTAATTTTTAAGGCTGTACTTACTTTTCTATTACTGCTTTTATTTTCGGATTTCACCATGCTCCAGCATCTTCTATTGCTAACATAGTGTCCCTAGGCTAGTCTTTATTCGTGGTTGGGTCTGAATCGGTGACTTTCAGATTTTCTTACAGCTTTCTAATTCTACATTGATGTTTTCCTTTGGTTTTCCTATGTGTGTGTTAGGAGTTGCTTAAGGCGAAGATGGCGAACACAACTGATTCCAAAGGTTCATCGCAAGCTGTTAAGCAATCAGAAGGTTTTGAATTGCTCAGTTCAGGCTGCCTGGCTATCTCTGACTTGAAGGATCAAGAATTGAACTAATTAAATTAAACCCTCTCATTTTTGCAGATCCTCCATGGGAGCAGCATACTCGAAATACAAATTTAGACACAAATGTATGCATTCATTTTTTTCGCTTGCTCTTGAATTTTGGACCTACATCGGCGGTTTTTGTGTGTGTAAGCATTCTGATTTATTGTTGCAGATTGTTAAGTTCAGCAGTTCAGATACACGGATGACCATTGTACAAAATCCTGACGATAATGAATTATCTTGTGAGCTGAGGTTTGGTAGTTACTGCCTGTGGCGTCGTGAATATAGGGTGGACATGAAGGATTCTATGGTGAAAACATTGAAGGACCGACTTTTTGTTGCTCGGGCTTATTATCCAAGCATCGCTAAACTTCCTGCTCATGACAAGTTATCTCAAGAGATGAAACAAAATATACAAGAATTTGAGCGGATACTTAGTGAAGCCACTTCAGATGCTGATCTTCCTTTTCAGTGAGTATCAATTTAACACAATCATCTGGTCTTTTCTCCATTTCACTTTTTCTTTGCATGCCCTCCCCTTTCCTCTTTGTATTTCTTTGTGTGTATGTGGGTGAGTTTTTATTTACAACCATCGAAGGGGATGCTGATTGTCATGGTTACATCATGAAGCTGATTAGGTACTGTTCACTGGGTAAAAAAGAGAGAGATAAAATCATGGCACACATGGGTGAACTAGGTCTTGTAATTTTAATCTTGCTTTTTCCACTGTTGATCACTATGTTTCTTTATAGGGAGAGTATAGGTATTCTTTTTTTCCATGCATGTATATGGTACTAAACCTAAATGTATGCCATGGTAGAATACTAGAATGTTTTTTGACCTCACTTTATTAGCGAGCAGATGAAGAGAATATTAGGGAGCTAAGGAAAGTCTTATGATTCTAATTATTTTTGAAGTATCTCTTCTATTATTTTTGGAGTTTTGTTTTCATATGGAATTATTCATATTTAGCTACTTGTTTGATTTCCTTACTTAGGTGAAGATGCTCTATTTTCTCTATAGATGATGATAACCTTTGGATTATCTATTCAAATCTTTCTATCAAGAAATTCTGTGTTTTTTTTAGACTTTTTTTTACATAGTAGATTCAAGCTCTATTGCTTGTGGATTCGGCACCCACGACCTCGTGACATAATGAACACATGCCAACCGTTTTCGTCTTGCTTCAGGAGCTAGAAAGGAACTAGAATTGAGTTTTGGTTGGATAGAGGCACCCAATTCGACTCTATCGCTCTTTCCCAAGGGTAATGGATGTGAGTTAGGGAAGCTTGAATGCATCGCTATTGTAACCCCTCGATCCTTTGGGCTGGTAGTTTCTACAAGATCTTCTATAGGTTAGTGACTAGCCCACATGCCAAAAATCATCTTTCGACTATGTTCAGTTCTCACTCGCATGCACCTTAGGAAATTTTAGAAAAAGTTACACATCACTGTATCATGAAGCATGCTTAATCCACCACAAGTAGGATATTATAATCTTAAACTGATAGGCCACCAAAAAGAAAGATATATCTAATTAGCATCATCAAACCATATGAGCAATACTTCATCGTAATATTTGGGGGTATTTATACATACACTCGTACTAAAAAAATAGAACATCCTCATCGTGACGTCAAACATCTCAACAAACCTCCGTTGCTAGACGATTGACCAGGGATTCTCTGTTCACATGCTCAACTCATGGTCGTAGGATTACTTTAATACCATCTCTAATGCTTTACAGGCTGATGACTAGCCTCATAGACGAATATTTTTTAAGTGCATTTTGTCCCCACTCGTACACTCTAGAAAACTGCACAGGAAGTCAAACATCCATTCACTACTCAAAGTCAAGCATGCTCAACTTTAGAGTCTTCAATGATGGGTCACCTAAGAGTAAGATGCATTTTGTTGGTATAGGTAATGCCATCAAGCACCACCATATCTTGGGATATTGTAACTTGCGTGACGTTATTGGTATTGCCATTAAAGCATTTAAGATATATTTCATCATCTTTTGTAAGGATATCTATGCTATTAAATAAATGAAAATGTGTGGGCAATGTTTGTGATGCACCTAAATATCGTGGTTGTACAAGATCTGAATAAACTATCAAGGTTTATTATTCGAAAGAAATACACTCCCTTCGTCTCATATAATTTCCTATATTTTTCTTTTTGAATCGTTCAAAAATATATGCAACAATATTTATTTTGGCATGATTTCAATATAAAAAATCAAATCGTATCATTACATTCCACTAACTCTCTCGCAACTGATATTGTAATCTCCAATATGACTAAAAACTGTTAATTTTTATAATCAAATTAATAAAAATTCAACACAATATAAAACCCTATGTCAGGGTAAATAATTGCAAATAATGAGTGACGGAGGGAGTAATAAATTACATATTAAAAAATAACTTTAAACAGCAATAATAAGAAAAGGAAATGGACGTATCCACTTAATCCCATCAAGTACAAAATTTAGGGAGGGTAGCATGTAAGACAAGATGATATACGCAACCTTATCCTTATTTTTACATAGAGATGTTTCGTGATGCTCTCGGGTATCGAAACTCTAACCTCGCGGTTAGGATGAGAACGGCATATCACTAAACAAACTTCACTTGATAAAAAATAATAATAAAAATACTAATATTCTCGATCGTCGCATCAGCAGATCTTATCCATTCAATATTCACATAAACAATCTAAGTATCCGATCGACGTATCAATAGATCTTGACCAGCCAATATCTACATAATATATTTAATACTCCCTCCGTCCCAATGAAATTATAACTGGTTGATCCATCACGTATATTTATGTTTGTTGAATTTAGAAGGAATGCCCAATTTGTCCTTCTAAGTATGTGAGAGAAAGGTGAGAAAAAAAGAAAAGAGAAATGATGAAGAGTGGGTTGATGTGATATAAAGTAGGGATAGTTTGATATTTTCTATGAAAAAGTTGATAAATAAGAAAATATTGTAATTTGAATGGGAGTATCCAAAAAGAAAAGTGTTACAATTTGAATGGAACGGAGGGAGTATATAAAACCAAATAAAATTGTGTTGCTATCTTATTATAAATACTAATCCTCTGTTTGAGTTGATTTTGAGCGTTCAATATGTTTCCTTTGATCCCATGAATTCATTTCGAAAATTGGGAAGAATTGATCTCACATGAGAGAATATTCATCTCAATAAAATTGTGAAAATGGCTACACATGGCCTCCTTTTGAGCAATTCAGAGCACCTTTTGAGAATGCAAGAGAATAGATGTTTGTGGACAAGGTGACTCGTTGTTACTGGTAGCCTAGGACCTTGAGGCCCTTGACGTCTGTGCTGTTTGCGAAGCAGTCATAGATCATTGAATAGATAAAAAGATTGTTGGAACTTTTAAGGATGCAGTTCTTTCATTTGCTTTCCTCTTGAGCATGCAACATGTAGATATTTGTGGTTTACCTTTCGAATAAAATGACTCCTAAGTAATCTTATAAAATTTGCCACGGGTTGTCGAGAAAGCTGTGTTGGACTTTTAAGAACCAACCATATACATGTAGATCCATGTACCATTCTTGTTTTCAGTTGGTTTTAGGAGTAAATTTCGAATTTTATTTGATATCAGAACACCAGTCAGTCCCTTTCTACTACGTGCAAGGCCCAAACAGTTCTTTTTTGTGGGGGGTGAGGGTGGGGGGCTCGTGTCCAGTTTCATTCCACGGCATGCATTTCAACTGCAGTTCAACTCCATAAGCTGAGTGAGACTCATATTTATACAGTACATGAGTGTTGTTGGGTTCTCAGTTCTGTTTTCTAATCATGAAGTGTTTGTTTCTTCAGGATTGATAGAAAACTTCAGAAAATGGAAACTACTATTGCTAGAGCTAAATCAATACAGGTGGAGTGCATTAATGTCGACAAGAAATTCAGGCAACTCGTTGATTTGACTGGGGATGAAGCAAACTTCCATATGAAGCAGAGTTCCTTCTTGTACCAACTTGCAGTGCATACCATACCAAAGTCTCTTCATTGCCTCTCTATGAGATTGACTGTAGAATATTTCCACTCTCCCTCCCTATACGAGAATGTTACTTCTGCTCAAAGATACTCAAATCCGAGTTTGTATCATGTTGTGGTGTTCTCAAAAAATGTACTTGCATCATCGGTGGTCATAAATTCTACTGTTGCACATTTCAGAGTATGTTATTCTGCTCTTTTTGCTTCTTTGTTTCTATGGTCATGCTATTATCTGTGTAATGTTGATGTCGTTGAGTGGTTTTCCAGGAAAGCAGGAAGCTGGT
Source organism: Drosera capensis (assembly GCA_001925005.1). Classification (NCBI taxonomy): domain Eukaryota; kingdom Viridiplantae; phylum Streptophyta; class Magnoliopsida; order Caryophyllales; family Droseraceae; genus Drosera; species Drosera capensis. The sequence continues at coordinate 25,792 of LIEC01006176.1, forward strand.
TTTTCATGTGCTAACGGATCAACAGAATTACTTCGCTATGAAACTCTGGTTCTCAAGAAACACCTTCGAGGAAGCTGCAGTTCAAGTATTGAATGTTGAAGACCATAAGCTGGCTATTGGTGCCAAGTCTAAGCATGAGCTCTCCTTAACTGAGGAATTTCGCATTTCTTTCCAAAATGATTTGTCCAGAGTGGCAGTGCAGACAATATATTTGTCTATGTTTTCTTACTCACACTATCTTCTTCCGTGGCTATTCAAGAATTTGAACCAAGTTATTGTTCTGGATGATGATGTTGTGGTGCAACGTGATCTTTCACCGTTATGGGCTATAAACATGAAAGGGAAAGTCAATGGTGCGGTCAAGAACTGTGGCGCAAAACTTGGGCAGCTGAGTATTTATCTTGGCAGTCACAGCTACAACAAAAAATCTTGTGTTTGGATGTCTGGTGTGAATATTGTGGATCTGGCCAGGTGGAGGGAGCTTAATCTTTCTGAAGCTTTCAGTGGAGTGGCTGCAGAGGTTAGCACGGATTTTTGCCATTCTTCCTCTATTGTTGCTAAGAATAATTGGGCATCGTGCTGTAGTTACTTGCAGTTGCATACTCTGCTCATCTGCTGAATATATATTTCTATACTATCTTCTTGTGTTATATGGAATACTATTTGATCTGTGTTAAACCCATGTTTTTTTTTTTTTGTCATTCGAGTTTTGCAACATGCAGTCTTCTTTGAATCTACTGAGTCTACTAGGTTACTTTTCTAACCCTCTTCCCTTTCCCTGGTCTACAGCTAAATGCAGATCGTACGTTGCCTATGGCTGTAGCATCTCGTGCAAGCTTGCTTGTCTTTCAAGACTTAGTATATGCTCTTGATGGCACATGGGTTTTGTCCGGTCTTGGCCATGACTACGGGCTCGGGAGACAGGCAATCAGTGAAGCTGCTGTACTGCATTACAATGGCAACATGAAACCATGGCTGGAACTAGGGATCCCGAGATACAGAAGCTTCTGGATCAAGTTTCTAAATCGAGAAGACGTATTACTGAGAGATTGCAATGTTATCCCTTGAAAAATTGATAAGCATGTCATCCTTGGGACGGAAATCCTGGATCGGTGCTTGTCCTATTCAGAATGTCATCTATTGTGTTGCCGAATTCTTGTCGACCCAGGCAAGGCAGGAGCTTGATGGTGTCAAATCCTACTAAACTTGGGGTGATTGATAGAATAACACAAATCTGGTCCTGGTTTAGTTGATGGGGAAATATGATTCTTTTGTTATGCATTCATTTCCAAGGAGATGAGAAGACAATGTAATTCTTGGGATAGTAGATTCTCAGGGATAGCTGTAAATGATGTTTAGGCAGAAAAGGATTAGGTTAACGTGCATGAGTTGCGTTTCTGTTTCATAACTCGCAGCCCATATTTACATGTGACGATGAAATGTTCTGCAGTGTTTGAACCTTTGCTCACAAATAATCCGACACAAGGCAAAAGAGCACAGCTGTTACTCAGTGTGAAGTAGTACCGCAGCGAGAAGCCCCCATCGGACGAGATGTTTTGTTTTTTGGTGAAATTTCATATCCCAATAAAAATAAATTAATCATGTTATAATTTTAATTATTTATTTTTTAGTATTAATTTCAATCATTGGATTTTGTTTATCATAGTTAACGTGCGATAGATCGTATGGACTTCAGTGGATCTGGATAAATCAAATGGAGGGGAGTCCAATTATTGCATATCAGAATCAAATAAAACGTGTTAGGAGATCGAAGGTTCGACTTTGGTTAGTACTCCTGATTTCGAAACCAGTGATCTGGTTTCGAGTCCTGATAGGATCCTAGGGTTTTTAGGGTTAAGGGTTAGGGTTAAGGGTTTAGGGTTTAGGGTTAAGGTTAGGGTTTAGGGTTTAGGGTTAGGGTTTTGGGGTTTAGGGTTTAGTGTTTTTTTGGGTTTAGGGTTAGGGTTTAGGGTTTAGGGTTAGGGTTTAGGGTTTAGGGTTTAGGGTTAGGGTTTAGGGTTTAGGGTTTAGGGTTAGGGTTTAGG
>LIEC01006177.1:0-27400 GCA_001925005.1 Drosera capensis
TTGTCCGGTTCAGCTGCCATGGCTTGTTGATATCTTTCTTCCGCCCTCCAGATATCCTTCCTGATAAACCACAGGAAAGTTGCATACTGACTTAGCGTCTCAGCATCCCCCTGATCTGATTGTATAGCACGTTTGAAGCATTCCTCGGCCCTATAAAACCATGATGCCAAAAAAACCAAAGAAACCTTAGGTACTTTTCTCAGCATAAAAACATTGTCGAATTCCTAGAAGGCAATCTAACACAATATATGAATGGAAGAAAATAAAACTACAAGGATTTGACTGGTTCATCATCGTTAGCTATAATCATAGGCAATACTTCAGCCAACTTCCGAGAGGTTTCTTTTCACTAGTCTCACATTTAACCATAAATATAAATCTCTTACTACTATACTTTTACGTGTTATCAGTTCTGATTAGTATGGTATGCTTCAAAAACGAAGTTGGTCACAGGACCATGGATCTACTTGAATGTTGTGAGTATTGATAAGCCTATCTAAAGAAAAGGCTACTGTCATTCGTTCTGCCTTGTCAGAGTAGGAACCAAATCACACGTATTCTCAATAATCTGAATTCTTAACTTTCTTAATCTCGTAGTTGTCACATTGGAATAGGTTGCAATCTCTCAGTCGTTATTGATTCATATACCAGAAGGACTTATGTTTCATACCATGGATCACAAATATATGCAATTGCGGCATAAACAATAACACTTACTCGCTACAAACATGGCTGAAACATCTGGTCATGATACCCTATTTATCCAAGATGCAATTTGTGCATCAAGCAGCAAAGAATATATATATTTGACAAACAACAATCGAGTGATGTAATCAAACTTATACCTGTCATAATCGCGAGCGACAAGGTAGAGGAACTTTGCATAGTTGGACAAGAGAAGAGGATTTCCGGGCTCCTGCGCAATACTCATCTGATACAGAAGATCCGTCCTGCTGTACTTCACATAGTGATGATCATCCTCAATCTCCACACGCACAGGCGACAGAAACTGCTGCATCGCCGCATAATCCAGCCCCATAATACCCAGCAGCTCCGTGTCTTTTCTATCCATTTCCTCTCGTTCCTCTCTTGTCTCGACAATGGGAGACAACGACATCATCTCTTCAAGATTTCCGATCTCATCAGCCATCATCATCATATTGCCATTGGTCTGGTCCAATGCAATCTGATCGTTTTCTTGGGACAAAGATACGAATGGGAGATTCTTGGTGGAATAGGCAGCATAATCCGCCATCATCACCATAACATCGAGCATCAAATCGGGCGTCCTGGAAAACACCTCCTTAAACAACCAAACGAACGAATTGTTCATCTCGCTCTGCACCTTGGCAATAACCCCATCCATATCCTCCTCCAACTCCACGCCTCTCACCCGAATCGCCTGCCCGTGAATCTCCCGGATCGCAAACACCGCCGAGGCAAACGCCTTCTTCGCCGCACACGCATCTCCCTCGACGCCACCGCTCTCGTCCTCCGACATCTTCTTCTTGATGATTCGAAGGGAGACCGGCAGTTCCACGCTGCTCACCCGCCTCGCGATCGTCGCCCTGATCACCTCGTCCCTTGCCGGCCAGGCAGGCGGCTCGGGTATTATCCCCAGAACGGATGGCTCCAAAAGATCCACATTCGATCCGCGAAATGACAACATCGGTCTCGGTTTCGACTGACTTGGAGGAGGAGTAGGAGGACGACGAGAGGAGAAATGATCGTGGTGGTGGAAGTGATGATCATAGCTGGCGCTGACGGAGCGGCGAAGGATGGCGGGAAGGGGTTGTTGTTGTTGGGGTGCTCTGAAGTGGCCGCAGGATCGGGATCGGGGAATCGTCGTCGCGAAATGGGTGCTGCCGAGGATGGGAGACGCCGTTGCCGACCGGGGAAAGCTCCCGGAGGTCGAGGGAATTTTGACTCGCATCACGTTGTTCATGTCAACAACAACCCAGATGTTTCCCTCGTGTTGCGGGGAGATCGTGATTGCGATTGATGGAGTGAGGAGATGGGAGAGAGAGAGATCAGGGAGAGGTTAGTGATCCGAATGATGTGTGTGAATTCTTTGTTATAAATAACAAAAGAAAAGGAGGATCCATTATTAGCCTGTGGTGGTGTGGAGTGGATATTATCAAGGGAGAAGTGTAAGGACGGTGGGTGGGGAGATGAATACAAGATTATGATAGTCAACTTCATATATCTAGTCAGAGTTTCTCGTTTAGATATTTACTAGATCATAACCTATGGTATGGTTGTGAAATTGTCCCTCATTTCCCTATTCTGACATCAAGCTCGATCTAGGTTTTGAACTTTTGATGTGACTAGCTGTCATGTTTTGGCTTTTTTTTATATGAATCATAAGAAAATAACGAGCTTATAGCAAATGTATACCAACATCTTCTTTACATGGCTTATATGTACACTGCACATAAACCTTCTGTCATGTTTGTTGCTCTTGTAGTGTTGCTATTATATATCAATGTTGTGTAACAATTATATTGTGTGTATTACGTTAAAACTAAGGATAGTTTGTATAATATTGATTTTCATTTACCAAAATTTAATTTATTTGATACAAATATTGATAATATCGGATTTTTCCTTATCAAAATATCAAAAAAAATTAATACTGGATAGGAATTAAAATATTAGATATACATATACTTGGGACACAGTGAAAAATTGACAAATACCGATCATCTCATCTGATTCACACCCATAGAATGAGTGGGTCTGTGCCTGGTGTCAATTTTGTGATGTGGGGGCATTTTGAAAAGTACAAAATCTATGCAAGTAAGTAGGTGAAGCAACTGAACCTTATTCTTTTAGTAGTTATTCATAATATTAGATCGTAAGAGCAGTTGCAGCGCTTTCCCTACGTTATTCCTAATCCTCAAAGATAAGAATTTTTATAAAAAAAAATAATCTATCCAAAAGATTTGTTTATCCTAATCCCTATCACTGTATCACTCTCTATCCTTCACTTCATTTCCCTATTTTTAGAGAATCAAAAATTGATTCCCTACACTTTTTTTTTGTTACCATTTTTCTAAACTATCATCAAACAAAAATAATAAATACAATTTCAATAAAATTTAAAACATAGAAACTATCAATTCAAAAAGCATAATTATAAATAATAGTTTGATAATAAAAAATAAATATTTCTGATAAATGTAAAATTCATTTATATTTTTATATATTACACAAATTATATATAAACGTTAATGATATATAAATATCTTAATATAATATAAAAAAATCTATGTATGAAAAATATATAAATTTATATAGGAAATTGATGTAGAGATTTGTTAAATGATTGAGTCAAAAAAATAAATCTATATGTAGAAAGAATACCACTGTAACACTATATTATAGGGTAGGGATACAGAAATTGCAACAAATTGAAGGCTAATCCTCAAGATAAGGATGTAGATCAAAAAATCTACCGAGGTATAATTGATCCTTACTCTATTTTGACTACTTGTAGACCTATTATCATCTTTAGCATGCTAGATTTCATGCTATTCCTAAGAAATTACACCTAAAGTTGTCAAAATAATCATGAGATACCTAAAAGGTTCAATATGCCAGGGCCTTTGGTACCCAAAAGGAACAAACTTTGAACTGTTAGGATATTATGATGTAGTGGATATGAAAAAATATAACTGATACATGTCATTTTTGAGGTCCATATTTAGTCTCATGATTATCTAAGAAACAAAATTAAGTTGTCATTTCCACGGTAGAAACTGAATATATAGATATCTGGATTATGTTGTGCATAATAACTTTGGATAAAACAACAATTTAGAGACTATTTGATTGTGTTAGCCATGGCAATACATTTTTAGCCATGGGAATATGTTAACCACGAATGAATCCGTCACTAAAGATTAAATTTTGTCATGGTAAAAATCGAGCCTAATATTGATGTTTTTAAGATTATTTTGAATATTAATAACATTCTAGCAAAAAACAATTAATAACCTGAGTAATCTTGAATACACTTGCAGTTCTTAAGAAAAATAATGAATATTAATAACAGATACACATAGATGCAACAAAAATATCTAGTATACATCTAGTTATTGTGTGCAACAAGAAATCTAAAAACAAACAGTGGTTTCATGAAACACTATCGTATATGAGCAAAAGAACTTGTTATAAATGTTAAAAATTTATTCAGTCAAAACTTTATGTGAAAGCGCACTGTTTTTTGCTTCATAATGAAGGGGATTGGAACACATTAGGATTTATAAGATTAATAGTGACTAGATTGGTGACTGAGCTGTGATGGGGATTGGGTTGTTCAACGGGTATTTTGGGACGAAATACTATAATTGTTTTTTTGGGGTGACATATGTACTATTTTATCGTCAACTAAATAGAAATATTGTATTTATTTTCTCAACAACTATGAATATACTGTTGGGAGCAAAGTTGGTGATGAGGAAAACAGTATGACGACATGAGTTGTTCGAAACTTGGGATTTTTCGTCAATGATGGACGCACTGTTGGTGACGATGATGACATAATGACATGATAATTGTCTAACATTTAGGATTTGTTGTTAACGATGAACGTACTGTTAGGGACACTGTTGTTGACGACGGCAACGCTATGATAGAAAAAGTTGTTCAGAGTTAGAATTTGCCGTTAACAATGAATGTACTGTTAGAAGCTCTGACGGTGACGATGGTGATGCGATGACGACGAGAGTTTTCCAAGAATCAAATTAGGATTTTTATTATATTTTCTTATTTTTTGTTAGTGCAACGGATTTATAAAATATTTTAGTTTTTGAACAAAAGGGGATAAATCAAAACATAAATTATATTGGTGATTGATTGATTAAAAAAATCCAAAAAAATGATCTCTTGAAAATTCTCTCATAGGTTAAATAATAACGATTGTTTATGATCATTTTTATATATCTATGTAGTTCTATTTTGATTCTATTTTTTCGTTTGTGATTGTTTATGATATTAGATTAAATGAAATTCTAATTCATGAACTCAAATAGGATTTTTTTAATAAAAAAATTGAGATGTTTTTTTCATAAGAAATCTAAATAAGTTAAACATTTATCATTTATCCTTTTTAAATAATTAAGATCTAGCTGATATATACTAGATAAATAGATAGATGGTATATTCCTAACATCGATTTTGACTATTCCACTCGTAGTCAAAAATTAAAAATTAATTAAAAAAATTCTTTTAATTTAAATAAAATAAAATAATCCAATTATCCATTAATTTTTTTAAAAAAATAAATGCCCTTTCATGTTGTTCGTCTGTAACAAAAGCTTGTATCTGTAACAACTTTCTTCGTAATTGATATTTTTCTTTTCTCTCTACTCTCCCATGGCGGATCAGAGCTGTGAGCTCCTTCCATAGCGGTTGTTATTCACATAAGTTGAATTCACAGGGACACTAGTCAAAACGTCCACGTTTATCTTCATCACACCTGGAGGTGGTTTCGACCATTTAGCTTCCATACAAACTGGTCTTGCAAGCATAGGCTTAGAGATTGATGCTTGAGCCATTCTGTACTCGTCCATCAACGTCCCTGACAATCAGACAAATAAGAGTAGCAGGTTTGCAAGGTGCACCATGAACCTTTGTATTTCAATTCATCCAAATATTGCAGAGCAATGTCGTCTAAGTGGTTGCTTCCATCTTACCCAAACGTTCTATCACCATAAACAACCAATGCTCAAACACATCCCCGGCTCGAGGCAGCTCGAGGCAGGTTGAGACTCATATAACACGCTTCAAACACTTGCACTTGTGAACGTGCATGATCCCCAACTCGACATAACCGGTCATTGGTTCTTAACTTGTCCCCCGCCATCAGCCAAACGACATAGCTATGAGCCTATGGCGAGGAAAAATAACATCATCCACATGCCATTCTACACCAGGAAGCCAGTTTTGTTAGTTTATTCTGACGGATTTTTGTAGAAGGAAAAACGGAATTTTTTTTCTTAATATGCACCAAATTATCCAGACAGACACATGCTCAATAAAATCATAAAAGGAATTACTTATGGAGCAACATTGATAAGAAGCTCTTCAAGAGCATATTAGCGGAATAGAGCATCATGGAAATTTATTCTATGTACATGTGACGTGTGATTCAGAGGACTTCTTATAAACACATGGTTGCTCTGAACCATCATTGAAAAAAAAAAAAATAAAACAAAAAACAAAAAGAGAACTCATTTGGATCCAACACTAAGCCACCATGTAGAAGAGATGAACACACCTGGGGAAAAAAGTGTTTCAAAAGAACTTGCATAATGACAAGCTCAACAAAACCAGCAGAGTTACTGATGAAACAAGCGGTGTTAGCTAATATGGTTTAGAAAGCCAGGGATGCCTCAGGGCTTCTTCTGCTGTGGGACGTGTACGAGGATTTATTTGAAGCAAGAACTTGATAAAGTCGGTAAGTTCATCATCAGAAACTGGCAGTTGGTGCTCCAACAAGCCCGATTCTGGCACAATGTACTCAACTTGATCTGTATCCTGCAACAACAGGATTCATGATATTATTTTGGAAAAATAATTGATAATCTATTAAGTTAAACACAAGCACAAATACTTTTTGCCTAAACGAAGCAATGAAAGAAATGCTTGCTAACTGAAGCATAGAAACAAGATGGAGCAGAAGAACGTCAGAAAGCAAGAATTGGTTGCCTGCAAACTAGAGAAATACATAAATGAGCAAAGAGGAAAACCATAGAGAACATGTAGGCAAAAGTGGGAGCGCTACTTGCTACACAGGACCTTTATCTTCTGTGAAGGTGGCTGCTTATTTGTGTATTTCGTCAGATGGTATTATGTCATGACAGTTGAATTGGAGATCAAGAAATCGAGTATGAAAGGGATGGAAAGGCACATTGTTGCTCAAGGAAAAAGGCGAGCTGAGGCAATGAAGTCTTCTAAAGCTTAAGGCGAGAGGCGACGGAGAGGCGAGCGCCTGATCGGATTGAGGCACTCAATTCGTATAACATGAGGATTTTTAAATCAATATTCAATTAATTGGGGAACACCCAAAACAAATAATAATATGTCAATAAGCTAACAATTGAACAATCATTAGTAATATCACATTGAGAAACTTGCACAAATGTATGTACAGGTAGTTCAAAATTTAACAAAAGCAGTAATATAGAAACATTGCTTAGAAAATACGTAACATTAGAAATGTTAGGTAGGTCATCGTTATCATCCAATATTAAGGTCTAATTTTCCAATCCCAGAACAATGTGACTTCTCCAAGTCGTCTTCTTCCACTTCATCAGTTCATCCCCATTTTCAGAGGAACTAAGGTGATGATTGTCATGGTTTAAAATTTTAATATTGCCCGGTATAATGGGCAAACTCTTCTAATAAACTCAAACAGAGGGCCTTTAAAAAAAACCTAATAGAAAATAAACCAATTCAGAAAAGGCATTGCCCAAACTAGCCTCTTGCCTCTTGCTTTACTAGATGCAAGGTGCCCCCTCTTGCCTCGCCTCACCTCTCGCCTCAGTCGCCTTTGACAACAATGGAGATGCATATGTGAATACTTAGAGAAGGAAAAGAGTAGTTTGCAAGTCTATGAGGGAGAAAAACAAAGTGTAAGCCATACATATGATTGCAGAAGATTATAACAGACATGAAACATAGAACTGTGTCGAAGCCTTTTGGTCAACATATAATGGGCCTGGATCCACCAAAACTGGAACTTGTAAAGTTCTCTTAAGTGAGTAACCAAGGAACGAAGGCCCCCTATCTAGATAGGGATACAAAAAGTTTAAACAATGTACAAAAGGTTCAAAGAAGATTCCGCAAGTCAGGCAAATAGATGGAGGGCTAAAGCCATTCGGTTTGGTTTCTGAACCTGTCGAGAAGGTGAGAAGTCAGGCAATGACAATATACGTTGAAGCGAATACACCAGCCTGAGCTGGGCACTGGAACAATACCAACTACTCATATATATTTCCTCAGTAGCTGCTGACGAGCTTTAGGAAGCAGAAAAGTTGGACATAATAAACCCTATTAATAGAGGAATCAGATAAAAGCGCAAACCTCATGGATGTAATAAAGATCATATTCCTTCGTGAAATACTTGTGAGTCTCTTTTCCTTCCAACATTTCCAGATCAATTGGACCAAGCATCCCGATCATGCGAGCCAACAACAGCACAACTGCATCATTTGGAAAAAGCACCTGTATAACAAATGTAAAAGATATTTTTATCTGGTCACTTATCATCTTCAAAGGGTAAAGTGTTGTTGAAACTGTAAAAGACATCTCCATCAAACACACGGACTCCCTGGCATTTGATAAAATCTTCTCTCCACATGACAATTGTCAATTAGTAAACTCTAAGCGGGTTAAAACTTACAAGCTCGCAATGAATGACTACTAGGTGAATAGTGATGCAGAACCATGTTGTCATCAGAGAAAGCAAATGGAGAATGGGAGAAATTTCTGCCAAATGAGATCTTATGATTGCAAAGTGCAAACCCCGATAACACTGAAGAAGTTTAAGTGGGGATTGGTTGGATCTAGTATCATAGTTCATTTTACCAAGACCAGCAGCTAGAAGAATTAATTTATCTGTTTGAAATATTCAAGATGTCCGTTGCTAAAAGAAAAATATCTCTTCCCTTGATATGGTGATGAAGAAAAGTTTATAGGACTGAGGATCTTTGCTTTGAACTTTGAAGTGGCCGACACTGCTTCATACAAAACAGGAGATGGTATTTTCTTTCAAGAACTACTCAATTTTCTTTGTAATAGAGAGTGGCACGCAGCAAAACTTTGATTCAGACATCATTTTCAAGCATAATCCTAGAATTTACTCTATTACCCAACAGGATGCTACCATGCCTACATTTCATATTTCCTGTTCTTCTGAGTCTTTGACCTTTTGTACTTCTTGTGATTAACTCATTCCATAATCTACTACTTGTGTTCTTACTTCCAAATTCTAGCTCATTCAAACTCTACGGTCTCCTACATGACTCCAAGATCAGAGGAAGAAGAAAGTACTTGCAACGTCAAGCTACCTTTATCTTGGGACAAATAGATGACTACCGCCAAAGATCCTGGTTCAGTTTATCCATTACCTGTACTTACCAAATCTGTTTCAACAGGTTCTAAGATTGCATTTGATGCCTTTGCTTTCCAGCTCAATGATGGTCCTACTTTGCCAAACTTTATAACCCTCTTAAGACCATAATGGGCCTTCTACCATTGGTTCAAATTTTTGGTAGAATTGGTTCCTCGACATGATATTATAGCAGATCATGACATGAGGTCACGAATTCGATTTCTTCCTCCCTTATTTATTGTCACATATGTGGTTTATTTTGTAGATTTTGTTTGACACTTCGTATGTGGTGGGCCTTTGCATTTGATGCCACACTTTATTCCCAGTGGGCTCTCTTGTGAGGAGGAGTGCTAAGATTCATATAGTCTTCTACCATAACTTGGAACTTTTGGTGGTATTGTTTCCTCGACAAACCCGATTGCAATTTTTCTGCCACGGGTCTATGTTCTTCACAAGATATTCAAGGTCCCATGACTCAACATCATTTAGGACTTACAATCCAATTGTCGGGTGCTTTGTAAACAAATCAGGTACTTCAAGACAATCCCGACCATCCCAAGAGATTCATGATAGAGTTAGACTGAATGGCCTTTGATCTCAGTTAAATGTCTAAATATAATTGCAGAAGGTTATGAAGAAGAAAGATATTGCATTACTTAAATTAGTAACTGAAAATGAAAAAGATCAGAGAACAGGACTTACTTCACCAGAGCATAGCTCAGCCAAGATACAGCCAAGGGACCAAACATCAATTTTAGGACCATAAGGTAGCCCTAAAATGACTTCAGGAGCCCTATATGAGCGAGATTGCACATATAGACACAAGTTGTCTGTCAGAAAGCAACTGCTTCCGAGATCAATAACTTTTATTTCGCATCTGCTATAGCTTTTAATGAGAATGTTCTCAGGCTTCAGATCACAGTGGATGATTCCCAATTGATGCAGAAAGGCCACTGCCTCCAAACTTTGACGAGTTATAGACTGATACACTCAAGAAACATCATCAAAATCCATGAAAGCAGCCAAATGAAAACGATTACAGATAAGAATTTACAAGGCACAGTTGGATAGTAAAGCAAGTTCTTGTTGAACTATCAGCTAATCTTATGGTGAAAAATACCTGCAGCCTGCTCATTGTGAAGTAACGCTCTCCACCAGTTTCTGCATTGTATTTATGAAATTCATACAAGTTTGCTCGAAGCAGTTCACATACAATGAAGAGGTGCTCCTAGCCATATGAATAGAGATAGTCATTTCAATTGATATCCAAAGACCATAAAACAATAGAAGAGAAAGGGAAGAGCAAGCTCCTTGGACCTTAAAAGCATAAAAGTATTTCTTTTCCCCATACCTGATGATAGAAGTAGTCATAAAGACGCAGAATGTGCTTTTCATCAGATGGATCATGCTTGTTCACATACTTCAAAAGTTTGAGCTCATCCAAGCTCTGGTCAAAGAAATCCTTATCATTCTTGATTATCTTCAAGCAGACATCAACTCCTGTTTGAATATCATGTGCCTGAACCACTTTGCTAAAAGTGGCAGAGCCAAGGTATTCTGTGATAAGATACCTCCCTGCAATGAGAGTGTTTATGAATATTGGAAAATCTTTGTTCTCCTCGAATCCCGTCCTGTGGATGGCATGACACATAATTAAAACTTATGCCAACATATAACCTGCAAGATATAAACTTCCATCTAGATTAGTTGAATGCTAAAGACGGCGTCTGATTCCAACACTAAAAACAAAACCATTACTGAGAAATAGTGGATGCACATAGCACCCGCTCAATCGAGAAGCATTAAGATTTGAAAAAAGAGAAATACACTTACAAGAATGTATTTTTTGTGCCCAAGTATTCATGCAAGCTTTGTCCTCAAATTCGGACATATCAGGAGTAGGATTACCCAATAAAAACCAACAATGGGACTTGTTTCATTTACAGCTTATTTGAGAGACCATAACGTATGAGATATCAGAAGTACCACGTCATGATCTACACTTCTGAAGTAAAATGCTAATTTTTCACGGCCGAATTGTTCAAGGACCTAAGCTACAGAAAGAATCAGTTCCAACTCCGACCTTTTATTTTAAACACATTACAAATAGTATCTATTTGTCTTTCGGTGTTTTCAACGCACTTCATATTGCCATTTGGACAACACGTGGCCCAGTTCCTCAGGGGCCTATGGTTTAATTTACTGTGATGTCAACTTATAAAGTATAAATGGCCTATTTTGGATATGAACCAGATGAAAGAAACAAAGTTGACACAACAAGACCTCAGGCTCGCAATAACAAACAAAGGAAACAGAATATACAACTAACCGCAGTCTAGCAAGTCATGTAACAACCTGTTCTTCCGATGGATGATTCTTAGATAGAATACATCATAGTCATCCTCGAAACTGTCCAAAATCGGGAGTTCTTCTGCTAATGTCCCTTCCTGCTCATCTGCAGTAGGACTGGCATCTCCAACGACCACTTTATAATCAACATCTTCATTATCGAAGCCTTTATTGAGCAGAAAATCTTGTTCAGCTGCCACATATGTTGATTCACTGCCCACCAGTTTTTGCAATGTATCGTCTGAATTGGAGAAGAGTGATATTCGTTTCTCTACTTCATTCAAAGAAGGGTTATAATTTACAGTTTTCAACGTGGACATAGGGCGAATCTCGCACGCAACGGCTCCTTTGAAGTCCATATTATCAGACCTATCAAGGTCTTCTGCGATGATGCTGTAATCACCTTGGTTTTGGTGAATCGTTTTATCATTCAAATGACAGTAATCCTTATTAATCTCTGTAGTAACTTGAAAGAACTGAAGGGGGTCTCTCGAACAGTGGATATTATCTGGTGATCCGAGCTTTTCAGATATGTGCTCAGAACCAAAAGGAGGATTCTCTGCTTTATTAGCCACTTCGGTTACAAACTTGTCCTCACTTTGACAACAAAAAGGATCAAGGGCGCTAATGGGAGAGAAGTAGTAGCCTTCATCTCCGTCATCATGCCATAGATCAGTCTGCATATCAAACTCATGGTAGTCTCGAGCAGTATCAAATTGAGATAATTCATCCGATGAGCCATCCGATCGTAATTCAGATGCGCAATGCTGACCATATGGATTTGTAAACTCTGAATCAAGATCCACCGGGAGAAAATATGACATCAGCCAATTCAGAAAAATTCACTCAAATTGATTCAATGTATGACATTTCATACGTAGAAAAAAAAAAAGACAATTCATAATAATCTAGAAATAGAAGAAGTAGGAGGCATTCCCACAGAAGAGGTAGGTGAATTCCAACCGAAAACTCATCCAATGCAAGAGACAGATTTTGAAAAAAAAAAAAAAGAAAGAAAGAAAGAAAAAAGAATGTACACTAGAAAAGAAGAAGAAATGACAGATGCTCATTATTAACAATACAAACATAACCATCGTACACTGCAAAATTGGAAGATTACAATGAATACTGTTTCAAGCATACAAGATTACCGAAAACTACGGTTGGTCACTCGTCTAGGTTCTGCACTTTAAGAAGGAACTACCAAATGACATAAGTGTTTATTGTTCCAATACTGAGTGACAATAGCATTTCTTGTACCAACACACTGTTTAGCTTGTTGAAGCAAGCTCGAATCGCCCAGTCAAAGAAAATTATTATAAAAGGTGTTTTTGAAGCAGGATATCCGATAAAGTATAAACACCTTCATGAATTTTGGAGCTTTCTTAGACTCCAATCATGGAATAATACAAGAACTAATTATACATGTAACTGTGGCATCAATTAGAACAAAAAGTTCTCCAAGACGTTTCCAAGCAAAACTCAGCATTGCCCATATTTATCACAGAATCTTACAGGTTCCCTTCATCTGAAAGCCGGTAAGCTATTATCACATACATATCGCAGAATGCTCCTTGTACTGCGAGTGATACTTGTGACATTCACTATGTAGACTTTTCCATACAAATGACACACATACAAAGTTTCCAATACTTGAAAAACTTAATGGTGTTACACTATCCAGCGACTAGAGTTCACACCATTCGAACCAGAAATCAGTCAAGTAGTAATTTTGACAACGGACATCTCTACTAGCAACTGTGGATGAGTTAATCAACAATTCAACATCAGAGTAACGAAATCCACCAGCAAAACCTGCCAAGAAGAATCAAGACATCAAAGAAGAATCACCTGAGGAGCACCCAGCATCATCATCTCCCTCCTCAATCAAACTGACAAACTCCTCAACCTCATCGGCCAGATCACCACCACCGCTCCTCCTCGTCGGAACCCTGACGGGCGGGAGAGCGCGATTCATCGGAAACACGAACCTCTCGTAATCAAAACACCCGATCTCATCCTTCTCATCCATCATCTCCTCCTTCAGCGCCACTTCGGCTGATAAGTACCCATTCTGCCTCAAGAACTCCAGCACTGCCTCCGCCTCCATGATGACAAAAAATGGTGAAGCAGTGCATCAAAGAAGTGTGAATGGGGATTGGGTCGAAGTCTCGAAGAAGAGTTGGAGACTTGGCATGTCTTTTTTTTTTTTGCGGTAATTGCAATCTAAAGCAATGTGTGATCTGATTGATTTGAGACTAAATTGAGGTATGGGAGAATATGAGAAGAGTCTCAGACTCTCTCAGTGGAGGGACAATGGCCCTTTGGTTAAAGGATGCAGTGGGACAAAGAACAAACAGAAAAGAGTTCGTCACATGGTTTTATCTGTTGGTGGCGAGTCCAGACCTTGTCGCTTTGGTTTGGACTTCAATACTTTTAGGGTGGCAGACCCTTTCTCCTCGTGCTCGCTTACACTATGCTTGCTTTATTTTTGAAGTCTTTTGCGCTGGATAATGGATATGTTCAAAAGATTGTGTGGGATTGAGGTTATACAATTGAGGGGGATTCGGTTAGAAGATGAGCTAAACATGATGAATGGGTTAGAAAATAAGCGTGAGCCTACTACAACAGAGGTGTTATTCACCCAAAAATCAAATTTTTCCTAATTTTTTTTATAAAAAAATCTGAAAAAACTTTCAAAAAAAAGTGAAAATAAAATTAAAATCCAATGAAGGAAGTTCTCCCACTACAACATTCAATGTTTGTTGTATCGTCTCATTTAAATTATTTTTTTCACTACAACAAATATTGAGTTTCTATTTTGATTTTTGATTGTCAATATCAATCACGACAACACATATATGAACACACTCCTCTGGAAGATTTTTCCATAGCTTGAGATGAGGTTTTGTATCAAATTAAGAAATGATAGTGATGGACTTAACCACGAATGTTTTCGTTGAACAAATAATAGGCATCCTTATCAATTTATTAATGGTTCACACGTCTCCATAGAGATACATACATAATTAATTCTTTTACACAATTGACGAACTGAGGAAGTACAATATACACAAATACCCCAACTAGCTAACATCGTCATCTACTTTTTTTTTCAAGGATTCAACATGTGATTTACCATTTGGACCTCTACATCTGATAAAGAGTCGATACTCATTAAAGGTCATTGACGAGTATAATGTCGGAGTCATAGAGGTCACCAACTCCTTAATCGGCTGTATCAACAGATCTGCCCTCGGATTGTAGAATAAAGCCAGTGACACACGTTCTTGGTTCGGGTTTACAATCACCCTGTGCTTCACACTCTTGTACATCCCATTGCTTAGCACCTGATCACAGTCATTAAGAAGAGAGGATATCACTTCCATCGGCATGATCTTAATTAGTACGTGTAAACGGCATAAACATACACTAAGTTTGGTACAATGAAGTAGGAATGTACTATATTTACATTCACCAAAGTGTATATTTAATAAAAAAAAATAATATTTAAACCCTTAGAAATATTGATTGATGTTTAAAAATCAGATAGGGGTCTGTGTTTGTGAACCTTGGTGTTTATGTGGTGAATTTCGAGTATAGGGCCCTGGTCCATGCTCATTTCTTCTGCAACCACAATAGGAAACAAAAGACTCGTTAGTCTACAATCAATAGGATTTCGTGAAAACCCCAATAAATGACTGTAGAGTAAGGTTCGGAGAGTCGTTATCTTTTGAATAGTAAATGAGAATATTTATAGAATACTACTCATTCTTTGCATAGTCGACACTTGCTGTCTTCTTAAAAGATGGATGACTTAGTCATTCATGAGGTGTCATCTGACCCTTCCTTATAGGTTTCTTAACTTAATGATGTTGCGTTTCTCTCAGGATCTTTAGCTCATTATTGTATACTTATTTCGGTACCAACATTTGCCCTTGGACCCGATCTTGAAGATTCTTCGGGATCGGGGCCATTTTGCATTTGTACCTTCCAAGCGGTTATCTAAATCGGGGAGTTGTCCCCGAGTCTTTTTTGACTTCATTGATGCTTACGGGACTCGATCGTTCTCTTCAGACTTCATCGTCCCCTTTAGAATTCGTGGCTTGTAATTACTGACATCGTTAATGACGTCAATTGGGCTTCCTGACATGAAAAGATATTTCATCACGTGTCAACCTCTTGATATGACGGGTCTTTCCACGTGACAGCACACATGTGTGTTCCGCCAAAAATCATGTTGATTCGGATTAGAGGAGATATTTCAGCTCCTTAAACTATAGTCTCGTGTCCTACTTTGACCCACTCTCTCCTTTATATAAGGAAGATTCTCCTTTATTTCATCCTTCTTTTATTTATCCTCCCGCTCTCCAAGCCTTTTTTTTTCGATCTCAAACACAAGCCTTTTACGCAGTTTTAAGCCCAAAAGCGAATAGGTTCTGTGTAGTTTCAAGCCGAGGTTTGACTCATGAGACCAAGCCCTGTGTCTTGAGCCCAAAACCGAACAACCCAGATCGATCTCCCCATAGAGCCCAACCGGTCTCGCTGAGTTTCCCGGTTTCGATCCTTACCCCAGTTTCGAAGAACCTATCAATTTCTCGAAGTCCATCGAGGAGCTCAAAGGAAAACAAATCTTGCCCGATTTCGGAAGATTCCTTAACGATGATAGATGATCTCCCATGATCTCGCTTTGTTCCAATCTCCAATCACTTCGTTATCGGTTTCAGGCGTCGCCCAAGTGCGAGATCTCAGAGCCGGTTTCATAAATTGGGTTCCTCGGTCTTAGGAGCGGGTCATCCTCGTCCTCGTTCAAGTTTATTATATCGGTTTTAAAGATCAACATAACCGATTTCGGGGAATCAGAGGTTTTGAGATCAAGCCAACACGGTTTTAGAAATCAAGCCTTGGTTTTGTGGTTTCAACTTCTAGGTGTTCAGCATCGGGTTTCTGGTTTCGCGATTTTTCACTTTTAAGTGTATTTCCGTCTTCAAAATCGAATAATCTATGAGGTTTTCTCTTGAATTATCATCTGATTCCAATGACTTTCATCGATATGTCGAGAGAGATAAGTCTTCTAGCACGTCTTCGAGCTCAACTTTGAGCTCTTCTTTCTCCCCCCGACCTTGTCCAGGAGCCCCTGATAGACCCTTGACCTTTGAGATTAAGACAAGCCGAGACCAAGAGGTGAAGTTTCGGTATCAAGTGATTGCTCCACAGCCGGCTGAGATTAAGGATATCGGGTAAAGTTTAGGAAATAGGGATGGTCGAGAGAAGGAGGGTGGGGAATCTGAGGATATTTCCCCGTGGATCATCGGACAGAGAAGACTCCCTCAGTTTACCCTTCCATGGTTTCTCCTTCATATAGCAACGATGAATTCACTGAGTTTAGGATCTCGAGTTCCTTCAGGTTCATTGTTCCCAGTTCTTTCCTTTGTGTTATTTCCCATTATCCTTCTCATTATCTTCCCTTCTATACAGACACACTAGGAGGTGGGCTCCGGTTCCCGATCCATCCTTTCATCATAGCGGTCCTCAACTACCTTGGCATTTCATCCTATCAGTTTCCCCAAATAGTTTCTATCTTGTCACGACCTTCTATTTAGCCACTGTCAATATCGATGTCCCGGTTTCTTCCACCACTCCCACCCTTCTCTTCAGTTTGTCCACTTCAATACCAACAAGAAGACTCGGGCATCGAGTTGGTATGTTTTGCTACGTATTCGGGTATGAAATGGATAGATAAGGATGGAGAAGTTAGCCTCAGTCCGAAAAGCAAATGCAGCCAAGAGCCCGGCTACCATGACCACCAGGAGCAAGTCCCAAGAAGGAAAGGGAACCTTAGATCAGGGACAGAAGAATTCCAAGATTGAGATCACTATTTCAGAGACGGCCCTGAGATGAGATCTCCTCGTTCGATTACTCAGTCTAGGGCTCGTTATGTAGCTGCTGAAGTGACGGTTGATCCAGTGTCTTCACTACCAGATGCTCATGTTGTGCACGACTTCAACTTCAAACATGATGAAGAAGATTGGCACCTCTACTTTCTCTCCCTTTCCCCGAGTACCTTCTTTATAGACCAACGTGGTTCGTCAACCCTGAGGTTACATGCCACCAACCCGTCTTTAATGGCCGAAAAGTCATGTTGTCCAAGCTCCTGCCTGCAAACAAAAAATCGTATGGAGCTATTTTCTAGGATCTCTTGCTTTCAATATACTTCTCTCATCCTTCTTTTCGTTTATCTTTTCTCAATTATATTTTTAGTCCGAGTTCTTGCTAACTTTGCTTCCCTCTTTATAGCAGTCCGTGTCGAGAGTTTCCGAGCTCTGCTTACATATTGAGAACTCAGACGTTGCTTTTCGGTCTCTTAGGGAACGAGTAGCACAGCTTAAAGCGGCAAAACCGAGGCTGAAAGGAAGGCTTTTGAGGGCTTGAAAAAGGTTGCTGCTTTGGAAATCCGAATTAAGATGGTGGAGGACGTCGTAGCCTCCAAGGATAGCTAGATTGTTGACCTTAAAAGGAGATTGGGAGAACGAGGATCTCAACTCCAGAGCTCCCCTGACCGGTATCGAAAGATGTGGGAAGAATTTGAGAAACAGCTTGATGATGAGGTAGCCAAGGCCGAGGGGATTGAGTATGATGGTTTCGACTTCAACTGCGAGTTTACTTTCAAGGAGATCTTTATTCTCGTGAAGAAGACCCCAAAAGTAACTATCTGAGCTTGACTTCATCTCTCTAACCTCGTGTCCACTTAAATGGAAGAAGGTCAGGAGAGTCCTTATCCAGGAGAAGGAGAAACAGCTAGCCGTACAAGCAGCAACAGAGGCCGGGCAGATAGCGAAAATTGGATAGACTTCTGAGATTGAAGCTGGACATATTTCCCAAGTACAGGTTGGGCAAGGAAAGGATGGAGCAACTATATTAAGGACGTTGTGATCATCAAGTAGACTTTTACCCACTATTTGTAGCTTCTCTGTGTTTTTCTATGGACTCAGGGCTCGGGAGTGTTTTCCCGGGGTTTCCTTTTACGTTTATTTTGTTTATTTTATGGACTCAAGACCCAAGCAAGAGACCTGGAGATCCTTACCGCCGAGACTCTTACAGGTTTCATGTCATAGACACAGACTTTCGAGCTAGACACAAAAGGTTTCTAAGACCCTTACAAGTTTTTGAGACCCTACGAGTTTCTGAGAGAAGGGTTTCTTAGACCCTCTGAGATCCTTACGGGGTTTTGGCAATCAAAGTATTGTATTGTATTTTTGCTTCTTTTGTACTTTAAATAGTTTTGAGGTAATATTCGTGTCCGGCTTTTACCTTGATGACTTAATTCCTTTCGAAGCCAAACCATTCAAGGTTAATTCGGGCACTTGTTAGTCGGGTTTCAGGTCCATGGTTTCTTGGACTAATTATGACCAGCTTTGGTTAAGACTTTCGTATAGTCTTGAAACCTTTAACTCGATGGCAAGGTCCATCCTTGACCATGCTTTCCTGAATATAAGACATCGGCTTTTTCATTTTGAATTTATAAGCCATGCAGGAAAACAGGCACAAACTAGTCAGGCAGAAGAACAGGCATGAAATAGCCTTTTCCTTTGAGTCAATTTTCAATTCGATAATTCAACTCCGTTCGAAACCGTGCAGGGTTAGGCAATTCGCTTATTTATTTTAAAGTTCATGAGCTAATGGGTTAACCAGTTTAGTTTAGATTTTTAACATAGTCTTAAACTTTCACTCGGGGTTCCGATGTTGGCTTGCAGCTTTCTTCCGGGCTTTCCCATCTCAAAGTGATCGACCTTTCCTTTTAAAACTTACAAAATCTTTCCATAACCTTTTAGGTATCCCGTTTTAAGGTTTTTCTTTTCTAGTTTCTGACGGATAATACCTTGTTAGGTCATCGTCGTTGAAGGTTCTTGACAATTTCTTTCGAAAGATCCTGAAGATCTTGATTCTCAAGATCCTGGATCAAAGGCCCTACAAATGTCGGTTTCTTTCGAAAGATCCTCTTCTGGGGTCTCTTCCCGACTCTCCTTATTCCTCGAGAAGCTCCCGGCTCTAGCTTAGCTGATGTCGGAGATCCCCAGGAGGCGGAGCATTGGATAAGGGGTTCCTTTGATCCGGTGTCAGTTTTGTCCCTGCTATGTCCTACCTCCAAACCGGGTGGTGGAGATTGCCTTTGGCTGGTGAGGTCGATTATTGCTCATGAGAGTGACGGTCTGGTTTTCCATTTGAACTTGGAACGACCCCAACATCTTCACAGTGACAAGACCTTGTTCTTCTTAAAGTCCATGGACCTCATCCTCTCGGCCTTGTACTACCCTGGTCATCATCGCGGCTGAGGGGGAAAATCGGGGTGATTAGTACTTTGGGTTTGATCACTGTTCCTTGGTGTTGTGACTATTAGGAATCTTTAAACCAGTTAAACCAGCCCCACAATGGGAGCCAAAATTTTTGGGTGAAAATCGGATAGTAGGCTTGGGTTTGTGAGCCCAAATGTTTGTGTGGTGGATTTCGAGTATTGGCCCCTGATCCGTGGTCATTTCGCTTGCAATCACACTAGAAACAACACGCGAGTTAGTCGGGTGTGAGGAGATTTTCCTTGCGATCAGTTCGATACTTAAGTCAGTAGGATTTCATGAAAGCTCAATAAATGATTACAAAGTAAGATCCAGAGAGTCGTTACCTTTTGGATAGTAAATAATAATATTTATAAGATATTACTCATTCTTTGTATGGTAGACACTCGTTTTCTTCTTAGAAGGTGAATGACTTGGTAATTCGTGAGATGTCATTTGGCCCTTCCTAACATGTTTTTTGGTTTAATGATGTTGGGGGCTTCTCTTTGAGCCTTTAACCCATTATTGTATGTTTATTTTGATACCTACAAGTGATAATAGCCGATCACATTTAAAAATAAACAGTGAACCTCACTATATTAAAAAACAATCAGCACTCTTTTGTTTTATACTTACTACTTTTTTTTGGAGTATTATTTAGTAGTTATTTGGTAACGTTGTTTAAAATTATGAAATTCAAAACCGATATTAAAAATAAAAAACAACAACGAAAGTCGAAAACCTTCACGTAACGAAGTGATTTTCTATATGGAAAATCTTGAAGACTACACTAAATTAGTTGAATTAGGAAACAAAAACTGAAACCACTTTTTTTTTTCTACTTTCAGTTTACCTTTTAGAAAACAAAAATAAAAAACGAAACGAAATAGGCTCTTCTATTTTATCAATCAGCGAAATAAAAACAGATAACATAAATCGTAATAATTACCAAATAGGCTTTCCTAGGGACTGTTTGGTATCATAGTTAGAACTATACAAGACAAAACTCAACAACAACATAAATCAATAATAAAAATCAAAATAAAATTATAAATTAAAATGATTTTTTTTGTATGGGATGAAATAAGAAACAAAAATTAAAATTCACATTCTTAATTCTATTTTTATTTCATCCATTCGAAAAATCACGGACAAATACTTCTAGTAATGATGTCAAACAAACCCTTGGGGTTCAGTGATCTTCCTGCGCATCCTGATATAATTCGAATAAAACTATTACACCCTTATGATGGACAAGTAGAACACTAGAGAGTTTAGTATTGCGCAGAACTTATTCCAAAACTATTAATCGTTATTAGAGAATTGTCCTAGTAGTAGTACTTTACAATTTCGTTAAAATAAAGTATGAACAAATAACAGAATGCGACAGTCAATTGGTCGCTTTCAAGGTAATGCCAAAATAATCTGAACGAGTATTCCTTATGTATCATAATTTTTATAACAGTTTGATTTTCACATATATATATATATATATATATATCGATGTAAATTTTGATTAATTATGAAATGATCGAATATTATTTTTTCTTAAATTATTGTAAAACATTAATGATATTTTAAATTTTGTAACTCAATCTTGGGCCAATGACGTAATTTGTTTACGTCATTACCCAAGAATAACAAAATTCCTTAAAATACGAGTTAAATAGTACAAATGTTGCAAGAATTATGAGACGGATGAAGTGTTTAAGTTAATACTTCCTCTGTCCCAATTTAGATACAACTATTTAATTCGACATAAGATTTTATATGTGTTTAATTTTTGTGGATTTTGGTAAAGAGAATATATATATTTTTTAGTAATAATAGAGTTTATTGTATTAGTCATGAAAAAAAATAATGAACATTCTATAATAAATGATAATTATTTTGATATTTTTTATACGAAAAGGTTATTAAAATTTAAAAAATAGATTGAGATAGTTCAATAAAAAAATTTATAAATATTTTTTTATATAAAAAAATTATATCAAAATTTAAAAAATAAATTGAGATAGCTCAATAATTTGTTATATATATTTATAAAAAAATTATATATATATTAAGATGGACGAAGTAGTTGAGATATCATAGTCGATGATGGGGTCATAGGACTAGCATATTCCTAAACTGCCTAGTCTTGCCTAACGAATGTACTTATATTACAGTATCAAAGAAGCACGTGTTCTATTTCTTGATTTGTCTATACTCTCTTTATCAAATTGGCTGATATATCCAAATCATAAGTTATTGATCCAATAAATTCAGTATTATTGATCCAAATCATAAGTTATGTATGTATCGTCTCAGAATATATATAACATATTATATTAAATAATCTTTATATATATAATGTAAATCATAATAATTATCATCTTTATATTATAAAACGGAAGGAGTATTGATATTATTCCATTCATCCCATCATTTTTATAACATTTACTTTATATACATAAATTTAGATTTATCTTTTTTCTCAACCAATTCTCATACAATATTTCTCTATCCATCTACTTTCATCATTAACCTCCCAAAAGTTTTCAAATATAAAAATTTTACAAACAATTTATGATGAATCGAAATGACAAACCGTTATAAAATTTTTTAGATGAAGAAAGCATTTATTATCAATTATCTAGATAACCTGGATATCAAGGTTGATATCAAAAAATATACCAATAGGAATTAGCTAAACACTCTGTGCTTCGTCGAGGATATCAATAGAAACTCCACAAATACATATTTTTAGCATAAATAGGAACTCCAAACCAATCTAAGCGTAAATAAAATCATTGGTATGATTAATTGATAATTAATTTGGTTCTTTGATAATCTCTTTTTTTTTTTTTTAAATATTCCATTAGGCATCAAATTCAACAAAATCAATGAAACAGTAAAAGTCAGAGAAGCATTGAGCCAAGTTGAGTAGGGGGTACCTGAATCTGGTCACCAATGTTGACAATAAACGCATGCGGTTCAGGCTTGACAGTGACCCATTTCCCATCTTTCCTCACCTGAAGCCCCGACACATTCGGATCCGGCAACAACAACGTCATCCCGCCCGGATCCGAATGCGACGAGAGTCCCAACGTGAGGTCAGGCTGCGGACATCTTGGGTAAAAATTGACCCTCAGGCACGCCCCGATGTCGTCTTCCCCGCCGAAGGCGTCTAACAGGCGCGTGGGTTTCAGTCCCAGGTTCAAGGATAGGAGTTTCATCAGTGTCGTTCCGAGCTGAGTTACTTGTTGTAGGTATTGCTCAGTTACTTCCCTGCATAGTGCCTTAACTGATTGGTTGTGATCAATAATCGATTGTGTCGATGATGTGAAATTGAACTGTGTGTCGCTGTTTCTATGGTCGGCACTCAATCATCAAGCGGGAGATATAGAGCTCGATTATTGACTTTTTTATGGTCCAGAAATAGTACGGATTTTATCCAGAGGAAGAACAATGCATTTGCTATTTGACTAGCTTGTTATTATTAAATTTTTCCCATGATCGAGTTCCTAACATTTTGCTCGAATGGTTTGCTTTATAATACGAAAAAAGTGTTCCGGATACAGTTAATCTAAAGTTTAAGATATGAAAAAACAAAATTTAAAATTAAATAAAAACATGTGGAGAGAAAAGACCTATAACAGTTTGTTGACTTCTGTTTACAACAAATAATACTATCCCGATATAATATTATCCCAACACAAATGACAAAGGGATATATAGAGGCATGTACCAATTATAGGGATATATATACTATCCCGACTTCTTGTGTTCACAATTATAGGGATCTATAATTGTGAACACAAGAAAAGATACTCAACCAAGCATGTACCAAGTTGCCATTGACCAAGTAGCAATACAAGAATATAGCATGATACCGTTTGAGTTGCATTCGTATTTAACAAATTAGTACTATTCACAAGCATAATATACCTATAACTCTATCAAATTAGCATTGTCATTGGACTTGCTGTTATATAATGCTCAATCTGTTAATGATCTTCCATAAGCTGAAAAAAAAAAAAAACTCTATTGACTTCAATACTTTTAGAAATATAAGAATAAAATTGTTACAAATGAATTGAAACTGCACCTAATATTATTTTTGTTAAAATATACTTCCTTTGTTGTTTTTTTTTTTAAAAAATACTTGGTAATAATAATCACTGACCATCACAAAAAATAAAATAAAAAAAATACTGACTTCTTAGTAAATGTAATTATCTACTATAAGGCCAATTCCATTCTAGGAGCACTCATCTGTGCATTATAATTTGTGTATCGTGCTGATATTACCGAGTCCACCACCCATCATTAATCCAATGAAATAAATGCGTGCAATTAGATCTCCCAAGTGTGAAACCAACAAAGCAACACATGCACAATGAATTATATGGTACATTTCTCGACCCAACTTAATATTCTTTCCGATCGACTTGTCGAAAGTTAAAGGCACGCATCCACATTGAGGACACAATAAAGTTCATCCACAGTAGAGTGACAGTGACCAAAAACATGTAACTGAACGCACAATATAAGCTGCACAAGCGATCCAGTACTAAAAATAGATAATCTTTTTTGGATCGTCTGAGATGTGAAACGTCGGTATTTAATTAGGCGAAAACTCTCTCTAACATAAGATTCTTGCTTCTTTTTTTTGTCGAGCTAAATAATTATTTTATTGAAATAGACTTTTTTACTAATTTGCTCCGTCACTAGTTATAATAACCTCATTATAAAATCTACTGAAAACCAAAATACACATAGAATGTTATTTTTTTTTTTCCAAATAAATTATAATCGATATGTATTTTTCACTATTACATACGTGGTGTATGCATGGGCTTTGTTTACCAATCATTTAAAGTTAAAAAATTCTATACTTGAAATATATAATTTAATAACCATTTACACTCCGTAAAAAATTATCAAAATACATTTTTCCTACAACAAATATAGGTCGAACTTCATCTCAACAACTACAGAAATCAAATTGCCGCGGCAATTTATCCGGAAGAAACGAATATTTTGCAGATGAGAAATAATAGTATGAGAGAAAGCAAGTAGTTGTTTACCTGTGATACGGCGGCTGGGAGGGCCACTTGCTGTGCTCTCTAATCTCACTCGGAAGGTAATGAAGAAAATAGTAATCACTCCAGTCAAGTATGGCACCTTTCTCCACCCCAAGCCTACTGCCATACCCTTCATATGTACTCGGCGAATTCGCATACCTATGCTTCGCCTCCATCGGCAGCTTAAAGAACTCCCTCCACACCTCCCTCGCCCGATCCATCACGTCTCCATCGATCCCATGGTTCACCACCTGGAAAAATCCCCACTCCCTACACGCCTCTGACATCCTCTTCATCATCATGGCCGTTGTCGTTTTAGTCCCCTGCTGTTGACTCAGGAGATTAAGGCGACAGTGGCCCTTAGTATCACCAAATCCTGATGATAGTCTTCCAAGGTCTATCACCGGGATGTCGATGTTCTCAGAGGCCGTTGCTGACAGACCGCCTAAGGGTCGTTCCAGCGGCGGCTTCACATAGCGGGATGGGATCGCGTCAAGGCCGCTCTCTGACAGCGATTGGACTCGGACGATTGGTTCTGGCCATTCTTGTAGGCAGTTCATATTACTCCTACAGAGTTTGATCATGTCTTAGTGAACTTATTAGAATACATGATGAGAGGATTTTTATGGTGTGGTGAATGGGAGAATTGGAAACTTATATAATATCAAGGGATGATAAGAGCAACGGTGCAGTGAAGTTGCCGTGATATGTACATTAAACGTGAAACTTATGAGGAAATAACATGTGCTTGTTTGGTTGGATGGTTGTCAGAAACGTCCGGATCTTGGGATCTTGAAAATTTAATAGTACTCCACTAATATAATTATCAACAAGTCAATTTTTTGGTCATAAATATGTATAGTCATTAGTTATTATATTTACTGTTACATAATTACTTATCAAAATAAAGAAAGTAGATTCATTGTATATGCTCACATGTGTTTGCATAAGAGCAATCACATCCCCATTGTAATTTGCAATCTAGTCTAATATATATCGTATTATTCAGTCATTTTTAAGTCCGGTAAATAACGATAAATTATTTTCATGGTAAACGATATGACGGAACATTATTATCATTTCAAAAAGATGTTATTTGAGAAAATTAAAAACAATTAAATAAAATATAATCTAACATATATCTTAACCAACTAAAATTAAAACATTCAGTCTCATCAACCACAATAACCTGAAAAAATATTTAGATTACAAAAATTTAAATGGATAATGTGGTAATTTTAAATTATTTAAATAAAAAAATAAAATCATAAATTAACATATATATATTCGGAATCCAAAAATATATTGATCTTATATGCAATATTTTTCATAAATAAATAATTACATAATATGTCAAAATATTATTTACTAAATTATTTAAATAGAAAAGTTATTTACTAAATTAAAAGACAAAAACTTAAACAAAATTCAAAATATTCAAAAATTACCTATTCAAAATAAAATAAAAAATATATCAAAATCTTTCGAAAAGAAAAAAATAATACACAAAGTCATCTATATCACATAAAAGAAACAAAAACATAAATGGAAAATAAAAATTCTTTTAAAATACAGATTTATAAAAAATTAATCTATTGATTTTTTTGTGACATAAGTAATTTAATATAATTTTTTAATTATTATTTTTGTGAAATCATGTAGCTTTCGGTAAGAAGTTTATAACGCTCGAGCATTATTAAAACCATTTTGTTAGGTTATATGTGTAATGCTTCTAATATAAAAAAATTAAGAAACAAAATTACAAATAGGATAGATCTTAGTGTTGATCTGTATAGGCCTAGAACTAACTAAATAGATCATACATTCCAAGTGTGTAGCAGAGATGACCACAGTTTGAGGAACAGTTCATACATTTGCCTGTAAGAAGGGATTGTTCTCCGACAAAGAAGGTTGACGATTGTCTTGAGATTGATCATAAGCTGTGAGGAAAATCATCTGTAAACAACATGCAATCGTTCTGTTATTCTGAATTGGAGATCAAAGGAAGAAATCTGTGAACCCAAGCCAGCTTTTTGCGGAGTCAGGACGAGACTCGAGGCGGTGAGGGAGAGCGACGCTGCCAAGGAGGAACTTGTAATTTTGAGACAAGAGATTGGTGGGTAAAACCCTTTTCTGATTTTGTTTTATTGCTTGATTGAGGTACATTCTAAGCATACAAATCTATGCTATATATAGGAAAACAAATTCTATGCGTTGCCTAACAAACACGTTTTTTTCTTGGCCGGTGGAGATGAACAGTGGCCGGCGTCACTGTACAAACGTTTTTTTTGCTTTCCTTTGTCAAGAATATTAGCTAACATGCTCCCCCCTAATCTTGACATGCCTCCAGATCACGAACACTCATCAACTGACGCATGGTTGCTAACTTAACACCTGACATTGCTTTTGTCAGTGTGTCAGCCCGTTGTTCTCCAGTGCTCACAAACTTCACCATAATCTGTCCTTTTTCCACACACTCTCTTATGAAGTGATATCGTGTCTCTATGTGCTTGCTGCGACCATGAAACATA
>LIEC01006178.1:0-39357 GCA_001925005.1 Drosera capensis
CACCCACATACTTGGACTGGGCCACTTACGCACCTGATCAACCCTCTCTGCGCTTTCAGCGGACGAGCAACGCAACGCATCAGGGGATCCTTATCTGCGTATCCTGGCCCAACATCCCGGCCCAACGAACCATGGGCTCTGATACCACTTGTTAGGATTCTGGGGAGAGCCCAAGGGGAGAAACTACGTCCAAACCGGACCTGAGTAGAATATACATATGGACTGGGCCCAACTGCTAACCCAAAAGCCTAAGCTGATGGGTTATGGGTTCCTCATATATATATTCTACTCTTTCTGTTTCTCCATGGTCGATGTGGGTAAACCTGCTCACACATATCCTCAACAAGAGGTTTAAAGAGCTACTCAAGAAGTGTCCTCATCATGGGCTACCCGATTAGATGCAAATGGAGAGTTTCATCAAGGGACTTCTTCGGGTTTCAATTCGAATCCTCCTCAACCGCCAAAGCTTAACCTTGAAGACATCCTAGCTAAGTATACAACTAAGTCGGATTAGAATTATCGAAGGCACGAGACCATCTTGCAAAACCACAAAGCCTCTTTAAAGAATTTGGAGGCTCAAGTTGGACAAAGTGCATCCCTCTTGACGTCTCGAGCTCATGGCACCTTGCTTAGCACAACCGAAACCAATCCAAAGGAGTATGCCAAAACGGTCTCTACAAATAGCGGAACGACGTTGAAAGAACCATAATGGCCTAAGGAAGATAAGCCCCAAAAGAAGATGAAACCCAACAGTACCAAGGCGAATAATTCCATCCATGAAGCCCCGAAGGAGCAAGTGATTGAAGAGACTTTTTCTTCTAAGGAGAAGTCTAAGGTTACATCTAAACTCTTTTCGGATGATCCTTATCCTTATGTGCCTAAAGTCTCATATCCTCAACGTTTCATGAGGCACAAACTTGATAAGCAATTTGATAAGTTTCTTGAGGTATTTAGACATCTTCAAATCATTATTTCATTTGTCGATGTTTTGGATCAAATTCCAAGTTATGCTAAGTTCATGAAGGACATTCTTTCTAAGAGGAGAAGGCTCGAGGATTTCGAAATCGTGAAGTAAACGAGGAGTATAGTGCCGTTATCCAATGCAAGCTTCCATAAAAGCTTAAGGATCCCTGAAGTTTCACTATCCCTTGTCCTATTAGAAATCGTGTCTTTGGCAAAGATTTATATGATCTAGGTGTTTCCATTAACTTTATGTCTTTGTCAGTTTTTAAAAAATTGGAACTTGGAGAGGCACACCCTGCTATTATATCTCTACAACTCGCGGATCGCTCTATCACTTATCCTCGGGGCATTATTGGGGACGTGCTCATTAAAGTGGAATTTTTAATCTCCTTGGCCGATTTTATTATACTTGACATGGAGGAGGAGGGTACTTGACTTCATCGAAAAGGCAAAAGTTACAGAGGACTTTCAATACATCACATACACATCCACTAGATGAATTGGGATCAACATCACTTGCAATGATTTCGAACAACTCTTTAGAGTTTTTAACGAAGGACCCAGAGATATCCAATCTCTGTGGTAAATAATGGGAGACATGTAATACTGAGCGAGGACAAACAGACAGAAGGAATACAGACAATGAAGAAGTACACACAAACTACTTAAAGACGTAGTGAAAAAGATGATCATGTCAAGGGAGTTCTCAAAAGATCAGATCACCTTTGATCAGCAAAAAATAATGTGTGCAATCCTTACCAAGGTCAAACTCGATTGGGCCAAGCTGTTGATGTATCAACTGGTCAAAGTAGTATTGGCTAGACAACCTTTATTTGGAAGGGTTATAAGCATAATCCTCAAAGAAAAGCTCAAGCTTTTTGATAGGAAGAGAAAGCAATGGACTATAGCTAAGTAGATTGATGTTCAAAAGATTGGGAAGCAACCAATAGGTTTCTCAAAGAATCTAGCAGCAGTGCAGACTACAACAAAGGCTGCAGACCAGCCTGACAAGAAGAAGCCTGAAAATGTAAAAGGAAAGATGATCAAGAAGACACTAGGAGCCAAATCGAAGCAGACAAAGGAGACAAGGAGAAAGCTTGTCCTGCAGACCTCAAAAGAGAAAACAATATCGGAGCTCCTTACAACACAACCTACAGAAATGGAGGCAGAAGCACAGTCTTTACCAATAGAAGAACACACTGAAGCTAGATCTCAAGGACCAACACTGTAGCAGTAATTGAGGATTCATCCTAAAAGATCTTACCACCAAAGAAGCTAGAGATTGTAGTACTTCATGATGCAAACATAGAATTGAAGTATTTGAAGGCTGGTGTTGATGAAAAACTTTAGAATCTCATGCTGGAAGCTTAGAAAAGCTATCAGGAAGCCAGAGAAGAACCACAAGCATAACTCAGGCAAGTGATAGGTGCACAAGACTACACAAAAAGGAGATTGAAACCATTGAAGCCAAGCTCAGAAGAGTGCAGACTGAACAACCACAGAGCACCTCTACTGCAAGTACATTGACAATAAGGACTACTGCAACTGAGGCATTCATAACAATAATCAATCCTATCTCTAATACAGGTATGTAATTGGTTGTGGTTGAAGCTGACCAGCCCTCAACTGCATCAGAAGCATTGGCCACAACAACCACAACCACACAATCTCCAGAAAAAGGAAAAGATCATAAAAGCGTTGTAGACTATCTAAGCCATACAAGAAAAGGTTATGTAACATTAAGCCAAAACTGATAAAATACTGGGCAAGCCTTAGAAGGAAGCAATGATCCAAAAGTTCATCAACAAACACAAACTACCAATCAAGAGGAAGTCCAAAGCTGCAAGGCCAATGCTAATTCCATTAGGATCAATTACGAGGTACAGGATAAATGCAGACGACTCAAGGACAAAATTTTGAATAATTGATGGCATGACAGAGGTAGAAATCCATCAACTAGTTTAAATTCAAAGAATGAAGGTCAACAAGATAAAGAGGGCTATTGAACCCTATATATTGTTCACTGGAACTCTGGAGATCAAAGACTCAACCCTCAAAACAAGAAAGCACAAACAGGAATAACAACAACATGTTGAATTTTGCAGACACTTGAAGTGTAGGCTGAACTAAAAAGGCTGGTTGACAAGCATGTTAGGGCAGCAACCTTGGAGATTTATGATTATCTCTCAAGGCTAACAGTCGACAGAGAACCATCATCAGGAGATAATGATAATGGTGAATTCCCACAGCTAGAAGACCATGATGATGATGACATCATTGATGAGGTCGCTGAAGAAGGGATCAAGGAGCAATGAACAAGAGAACCATTTGTTGCAGAAGAGCTAGCAACATAGTCACTTGCAGCCGAGTCTCTAATAGTAGAGCCTACCCTATCAGAATCAACAGTATAGGAGAAAAAAGCAGTATAAGGAGAAGAGAACAACGAGGTGTCAATAGAGATAGTCACAACAACATAATCAATAGTAGAAGGATCACCAGCAAAGGAAGGCTTCCCAACAGTATCACCAATCAAGGATGGAGCAGAGGCTACCATAGAAGGAACTATTGTAGACTATCAGCAGACCACTGAGCAAGCACAGTTCACTCAAGTTATTCATATTAGAAGATGAATCAGCAGAAACAACCTCAATGCTAAGAGAGGAGCATACTGCAGCTGAAAGCACTTTCAAAGGTGTCACCCTAAATGAAATAAACAAACACTTGATGAGCAACACTCTCTCTGGCCAGGAAAACATACAAGATCAAGATATATCCCCACTGAACCTGGAGGCTTCACCCTTCTCTTCATTTGGAATGATGCAAACTAGGGCAGATCCACCATTAATAGGTTTCCCTCAAGACTTACTCTATAGTGGTACATCTGACACTCATAATGACAGCCTAAACTACAACTAGAAACCTGAGGCAAGCCCTTGTAACCATCAGAATGACACCAATTCATGAAAGGTCATCCTCTACTGCAAGAATAATGGTCGGAACTGAACCTTCTGCACATCAATAATCATCTCCATCAGAAACTACAGTGGAATATAGACTTAGACAACTGTTCCAGGAAATCTACAGTATGTATCAATGGACAAAAGATATATTCAAGAAACTTCTTAACAGACTGAAATCAGTTGGAGACGAGCTGGAAGCTGAGAAGATTGCCAGGAAAAGATGTTTTAAAGACTTCTATGCATCCCTTTTCAATATGAATGAAAATCTCATAAATCAAATACAGAAGGCTAATGCCTTAAATTTTCAGCAGTACAGGCTTAGCTACTCAAATCTAAACAAGCTAAGAGGATAACACTCAGCTGACCTATGCAAACTGCAAGATTCTTTGAAGATCACAGAGCAGCAGCTTAAGGAGCACATTCTCAACAATGACACAAGGCTTGGCTTGTTGGAAAACAAGCTTCAACTTGAAACTGCCAAAGTCATAATTGCTCAGTAGACTATCATTTCTGAACTCAAAGCCATTCGAGATGCAATCAAAGCCCTTACAACAACACTCAATGCTAACAAAAAGGGAGAGAAGACAGCAAAAAAGAAAAAAGAAAAAAGAAAAGAGGCAACAAAGAAAATCAACAGTAGCAACAGAAGGAGAAAGTATGTTATTTGTGCTGATTGTGATAGTTGAAGTCTACTGTATAAATATTTTCTTTCTTGCTTCATACCAATTTGACTTCTTTGGTAACTTTGTCTCTTACTTTACATGAATAATGAATAAAAGAGATCATAATTTTTGTCATATAATTGGCTGATGGAAAGCAAGTTATGTTTTTAACCTTTAACATAAACTATATCTTTAAAGATTAAAGAACGTGTACCAAGAGTTCCATAAATTTTAATTTTACCTGCCTTGCCTCCTCCAAAGATGATTAGGGGTCCTTCTTCCTTTCTGTAATCTTTCAGAATGCTTTTGTTCCTAGTCATATGTCGAGAATATCCATTGTCCAGGTACCATGTTCCATCCTATTATTCCTACAATAGAGCACTGAAAGCTTGCACATGATACCCACTCGTAACGGTTCTTACTTGTTAGTTTTGGAGATCCACACTTGAATTATTTTAATGTGTGGAGTCCAATATTTGAATAACTTGTTGCCATGTTTGTCACAGGTATTGTAGTAGATCCTTGGTCTTATTGCCCTAGGTGGTCTTAGTGTTTCTGCACCTCTTCTGTTATATTATGCATGTGCAGTCGGGTTTCAAATGTGGTTTTCTCCTTGCAATATTGGAAGTATTGTTCCATATTGAGTAGTTTGGTGCATACTGAGGTCTGTATGGCTTTTTACTTGTTTCAATCTTATGATTCCAGACCTTCTGCACCTTTTAGTGTTCTATACCAGTTCATGCTGATACTTTGCTCAAGGATTAACCCTTTGGGTTTGAGCAGTAAAGGCCATACTCTTACAATCTCCTTATTTAGCAGAGGCTTTACCCTTCTGCAATATTTTTGCAAAGGTCTGCTTTGCCTCTTTCTGACTAGTTGTGACATTATCAATCACTTTTGAGTGTGAAAAATCATTCAACCAGTCCTTGAAGCCTAAGCCTGTCTTATCATGTAAGGATTGACCTATGTTTAGCATCTTTTACAAGTTCAGGGTCTTTTCATCCCATGTATCTATCTGAGGTTGAAACTCAGCATTTCTCTTTGTAAGTGTTTCCACTACTGCATTGAGAAGCTTTACCTTCTCATCTGATTTCTTCAGCTCATTTTGAGCCACTCCTAGATAACTTATTATACAGTCAATCTCTTCATATGTTAGATTATAATTTTTTCTGAGATTTGCAATCAGCTCGAGGTTCTCTTTATATTTCCTTGAGAGGAAAATAATATTTTCAGAGGTTTCTTGAAGAGCCTCCTTCAATTCCTTTAAGATAGCATCCGAGTTAAAGAAATCAAATACCTCCTGTTTTTCTTCATTCTTTGCCATGGGACAGAAAGTGTTTTTCTTCATTCTTTGCCATCTGATTGTCTGTTCATCATTTAAGTCTGTCTCACTCCAGGTTTTAACAGTATAGGCCTAGCCTTTTTCTTTCCTATAAGAGTTTCCTTTGCCATATTCCTTTTTGTTTCTCTGTGTAAACGATTCCTGTGCAGGTCATCGTCTGTATTTTGTAGCAGACCTCTTTCTCTGTTTCTTTGACCTTTGTTGAGAAGTTCTTCTTGAACACCTTCTGAACTTCTTGTCCATCAGTGCAAGTTCTTCAGATATTGCTTGTTCATTTATAGACGAGGTGTTATTGGTTTATTCTTCTACCATGGATCTCAGAATTTTTTCTTGGGTTTTGAAGGCTAGAGTTCTCTTCTTATCTTCATCAATTTGTCTCTTCTGCTCAACTTCTAGGTTGTAGGTATGCAACACACCATACAACTGTGCCAAGGATATCTTGGCAAGATCCTCGGACTCCCTTATTGCTATAATCTTTGTTCCCCAGTTCTCATCAAGTGATCTCATAAACTTTAGGTTGACTTTCTTGTTGTTAAAAGTCTTTCCTGAAGTCTTGAGATTGTTGATGAGTACATTGAACCTCTCATAGAAGCTGGTCAAGTTTTTATCTGATCTCATTGAGACCCAATCATACTGTTACATCAGGACATCCTTATTATTTTTCTTGATTTCATTTGTTTCTTCATTCATGAGAAGTAGAGCGTCCTATGCTTCCTTTGTAGTGGTTGTATGAACCCTCTATTTCAAACATATCATTATCAAGGGCTTTAAATATTTGGTTTCTTATCCTTCTGTCCACTAGCACTAGATCCCAGTCCTCTCTTGTCCAGAAGGATTTGGGTTTGTCCATTTCGCTGGATGTATCAATTAGATCTGACATCTTTGGCATATATGGTCCATATGTAATGATGACATGCAGTTTTTCACCTTTTGAATTCATACGTGCAAACATCCTTAACTTTGACCGATTGAATTTGTCAAATGAGCATGCTGGTGTCTCTCCACTGTTGGGGCATTTGGATAGCTTTGGAGGAGTCATATTTTCTTCACAAAATAATTTTTTAGTAACTTCTTTGCAAAAATAAATCAAAAGAATTACCTTTTCTTTCCAAAACCGTGAGGTCTCGAAAGTTATGCTCTGATATCAATTGTAAGATCCACATGTACAACATAGAGGAGGGTGAATAGTTGTTTTAAAATTTTTCAGTGTAATGTAGCGGAATGATGAATTTCAATACACTGATATTCTTTATAGACTATTGAGATAGTCTGCAGTAGAGACTTAAACTTTGAGAGTTTGTCTATGTTTGTTATTGTGATTGATTCCTAACAGTTTTAATAGCTCAAAATAATGAAAACTAAATGAAACACACATGATTTATACTTGTTCAAACACTCGTTATTAACTGATAAGTGAGAGCTTAGTCTAGTTTTCCCTTGCTGACCAATTTAGTCAATCAAAGAGGTGAGTTCACTATCCTCTTGTTTTTGCCTTACAAGACAATTCTTTTACAAGCTAACTAATTTGTTAAAGACGGAAAACCTAGATCTTTTGCACAGATGCTTCATTGGACTCTGCTACAGTCTCTGCTCTTCAATGCAGAGCAAACCCTTTTTTCCCTGTTCTTCTTCAACTCAGCTCACTTGAACAGTTTTGAATTCAGATTGGTTTTGCACACTTGTACGTTTAATCTCTCGTTCAATAGCACTGTTTTTTTAGCTTTTTGATCCCTTTTATATGCTGAGAGAATGAACCCATGACTGTTTACTTGACATGATGATGACAGCTTGTCACATGTGAACTGATGTTAACAGCTCACCTTTTATGAACCTCAAATTTTCGATGTGATTAATTTTCAGATTTCTGTCTCAACCACAACAATAATCTCTAGTGATAATTTGAAGCTAATTAATACGTACGAAATAATATCAAAAATCAATTAGGTGTAATTTTCATGGAACGAAGAAAATGTGTTATAATTTTGGAACCAAAAATAAATTTAAATCACATCATTTTGGGTAGAAACGAAACGCTTGAAATACTAACATTTTGAATAATTTAAGGAGACAAATACCTTATAAAAATTACTTTCTCTATTTTACATAAATTCGATACATTATTAAATATGAACGTTTTATATAAATTACAATTTTTCTAATTTATACATTATTAAATATGA
Source organism: Drosera capensis (assembly GCA_001925005.1). Taxonomy (NCBI): domain Eukaryota; kingdom Viridiplantae; phylum Streptophyta; class Magnoliopsida; order Caryophyllales; family Droseraceae; genus Drosera; species Drosera capensis. Next base: position 8,108 of record LIEC01006178.1, read on the forward strand.
ACGTTTTATATAAATTACAATTTTTTTTTAATAATGATACGTCAATTTTTTTGCAACCCAGGGCGTATAAGATTATTAAACGGAAAATTTAAAATCGGACTATGAAAATGTCGTAAGACGTAGGGTTTTACACGACCACCGCAGCAGACAAACCTCTCTCCTCTTCGGCGCCGAATTTTTTTCCTTTTTGCAGAGCAGCGCCGAACCAGTTCGATCGCCTTCGATTGTCCCTCCTTCTTCCACCGCCGACGACGATGGCGTCGACTTCCATCGCCGCTCAGCTTCAAGCGATCAAGTCGCTCGTCGGCGCAGACACCACCGAGAAGCTCCACTCCACCAAGAGGCCATTCACTCGTCCTTCTATCCTCTTCGATCCCAGAAAGGCCGCCGATATCGATCTCGAAACCATCCACAGCTTCGCCATCGCCGGTGCGGTTAAAAAATCGGCTCTCGTATCTTTTTTGTGGTTTTTGGTTGTAAAATTAGTTTATTTTTGTTTACTTGTTTAGAATTACCAGTTTTATTGTTGTTGTACTAATTTATGAGTGATTTTTTTATGTGATTTGTTTTTAATAGGTCTTGAAGAGCTAGAGAAATTGGACGAGAGGTTTAGGAGATTCAAGGATGATTTGTTTAGTCAGAAAAGTGTGGAATTGGATAGAGAATTGTTGAATGCGGAAGAGAACAATCGGATCGATGCGTCCATCAGCTCTTACTTGCGGTTACTGTCCGGATATTTTGTTCTGGAGTCTGTGTTGAAGACGGTTGAGTACTTGATTCGTCGATACAAGTGAGAGCTGATTCAAACCCTAGTTTTTCGATGCCAAAGGGATGGAGTTTGTTTTCGTTGTTACTTTACATGGTTTTTTTTTGTTTATGTGTTGTGATAGGGTTCATGTTTATAATGTTGACGAGTTGATTTTATCTGCTCTACCGTATCATGACACGGTGGAGTTTGTTCGAGTTGTGCAATTAATCAACTTGGGGTAAGGAACTACGCTATTAATCCTGTACACAGGGTGATTTTTTTGTGTGGATTTATTGTTATTTTGTGGTGTAGGAATAGTAGGTGGAGATTTCTTGATGGCGTGAAAAGCTCTGGTGCACCGCCACCCAGACAAGTTATTGTATATCAGTGTATCCGTGACTTGGGTCTTCTGGAGGTTCTATGCACCCATGTAAGTGCTAGTTCCCAGAGCTTTGAGCAAGCCTTTCTTTCATTCGCTGGAACTCATGTTTTTGTTGGCTTATTGACCGCAGGCAACTCTGGCCAAGAAATTCAAGCCTTCAGCACCCATGATCACCTTTTGTACTGCCATTGTGGTCGAGGTTCTAGGTTATGCTGAAACTGTTGACAGCAATGTTGTAAAGAGAGTTATTCCATTCCTGTTTGCTGGTTTTCAGCCTGAAGGAAAAAGTTTTAGTGATCACAAGGTTTGTGTTCTTGTTTTGACTAAAAAAAATCGTTTGTTTTCTAGAAGTTTGGTTTTCTTTTTGGTCTTCTTGAGCATCATTTACTTATTTCAATTAGTAAATGGAAAGCTCTAGGTATGAGATAAGAACAATTGGTATCTCTGAGATGCCTATTCATCCTGAATTTCAAGCTTTTAGTAGAAGAGCCCCTTCGGTCAGAAGTAGTTTTTAGGCTTTGCAGGCAGTTGACACGTCAAATCCACCAGGCCACCTCATTTTTCCAAAATGGAAATCCAGTTGGATCGTACTGCCACTCCAATTCAACTGCATAGGGCTTAAAGCTTCCTCATTTCTTTTGAATTAATCGTCATTCTAATTGGCATTGTTGATGCAACATCTGAAAGAAGACTTTATTCATCCTCTTAAGCAAATATTAGTGAAATTGAAGCATTTCAAGTGAGCATTATGTCATGATTATACCTCTTCCATAGTTCTTCTGGAAGTGCGTATTTCAACTGGTGAAGGCTGTGCGATTAGATATCAAGCATTCTTTTTCTCATTGCATTTTGAGTAACGGATAATGTAACCAAGTTCCATATGTGATGGAACCTTCATGTAATTTACGCTATAAGTAGTGCTCTGCAAAATTTGCCCATGTACCACTCAACGTTCCTGGTAAGTTGAGGTCTCAATGATTTTACACAACAATGATCTATGTCTTTGCTTTTACGTTCGTTTGCCACAAGTAAGATCTTTCTAATAGGGATGGCATTGATGATTGCTTTTACCTGCTATGTTTGTCTCAGGCTGGTGCATTGATGATTGCTGTTTTGTTGGCAAATAGAGTTGCATTGGCTCCTAAGCTTATTAAAAGCCTCATGGTTTCTATTGCTGAACTGAGTTTTGTGAGTGCCGAAGAATCTGGGGTCTCGCAACATTCTGTGGCGTCTATCATGGCCCTAGTTATCCTTGTCCAGGTGCACATTAATGCTTAACCCTCGAACTTGCCATTTTATCTTGTCTTGTTCTTTCTCCCCGTCTGCTACTGTACTAGTTTTGTTAGACTTTCTGCTGGGTGCACATCATTTTGTTGTTTATAGAACATTAATAGTTACTGAGGGACCTTAACATAGACTGGTTATAGGCTGGGTTTCTCAAGAAAATTAGCAAAGACCTTTCTGAGTTACCATCAGCTCTTTTAAATATCGATGGCACAATACAATTGTAGGGTCTGGAGTGAAGCATGAACAAGGTCTTGCACATGACATGATGATATTGTTTTAGTAAGAAGAGGTTGATAAGTGAAGTACTACCTCTATCCCATAGTACATGCAACACTTTTCTTTTTGGATTGTTCCAATATATTTGCAACCTTTCCTCTTGTAGTAAATTTTTAAACTAAAAAAGAATCAGATCAATCGTATTTTGCTATAGTATGTCCCACTACCTTCTCCCTCGACTATTACCGTAAATCCCACTATCTCCAAAAAATTTCATTCTTCATAAAATTCCAAAAAAAAATTTACATAATAAAATCCCGTGTCGAGTCAAATGGTCCCAAGCAAATTGGGACGGAGGGAGGAGGTAAATATGTTAAGAGCACAACTTTTTAAGGAATGTAGTGTTTGTCATTGCATTTCATGGGCCGTTTGTTGCTAAATTGATGGTTTGCTTATCTAACACCTCAACTGAAGATATGTTCACAAATTATGTTTTCTGTGATGCTCCACAGAGGCAGTTGATTCCTTTAATATCAATGTTTTTTTTTGTTTCACAAGTTTATTCTTCTTTGATCTTTCGAAGAAGGAAGAAAATAGAATTGGAAATTGGATCTTGTGTGAGTTTAGTGATCAATAGATGCTTGATATTGTAGTCCTTTCCTTTCGTGGACTTGCTGGAATAGTTTTTTCCTCTTCCTGGAACTTAGGGGTTGCTTCCTGTAACATGTTACTAAGGCTTATCTGACTAAGTAGTCAGGGGTCCATTTCTTGCTGCTTTGTTCAATAACATAGTACCAGAAGTACGAAAAGGGAAATGAGGCAAGGTTTAAGGCAGGGGGACGGGGACAAGTACTATAGTTGTTTCTTGACATTCCATTACATGCAGGTCGCATAAATCCTCATCTGAGCATGCATTAGTTAAATGTGGTTTAGGATACCAAGATATAAACTTGTGATTGCTATGAGTATTCTTTCTATGATGCCTTGTCACGAACATAGATGACTAAAGTGGATGAAACAATTTAGTTTTTGTGGGAGATGATGATTATCTTGTTGTCACTTAAGAAGAAGCCCTGGATGATTGTCAGGGTGAACTTTTTCTCTTTGAATTTTTCAAGTGTGAAATAAAGAAAATAGAAACGCCAACAGACTTGTTTTGTGTTTTTGAATAACTTTCTTTTCACATTTTTGTTTTTAATTTGAAGATGTTCTTGCAACATAAAGTTTTTAAAAAACGTACCATGTTCTAAGCGATTCCATGCTTTGTAGACTTAAAACTGGGAAGAACGACTAGTGCTATAGTTCATTTTCCACATCTATATTTCCTTGCAGACTGAACTCCAAAGTACTTGGTTTTTGTCTCTTTGTATTGATATATGTGGCTATTGTCAAGAAGGGTTGGCTCCAGAGGTAGGTAACCCATAGTTAGGAAAACCTTCTGCGTGCATCATAAAATAATCTATCTGTCATAGTAAACAGGGAGCTGCATTCATGTTGTTCTCCCCTGACCATGTAGTTGATGAAATTATTCAGATTATTGCCTTTGCCTTTGTTATACATGGCTATTGTGTCTCATCAATAGGTTCTTATGCTTGGAAGATACCATTAACGTTTATTAAGTTTTTTTTCCTTATTCTTTTTGAACTGACAACTTATCTCTGCATTTTATCTTGCTTAGTTGCAGTCCGTTGAAACACTGCCGAAGAAGGTTGTAGACGTCTTGAACCGGATCCAGTATGATCAAGAATTTCTTCTTTTTGTATGATTTCATTACTGTATTCAACATTTGTGATCCTGATAACCTTGCTTTTTGTGAAGTGAACTTCCTGGGATTCTCTCAAGCCTCATTAAAGGGTTTAATATTGATAAATTTCTTGGATTACTTTTGGAATCACTTGTTGATTATAGGTTTGTAACCATTTTTTCTGTGTCTTATGATGGGAATCACCCTTCTGCATTCTTCTGAACGGTTATTTTTTCCTCAGGCATTCAGACAACTTATGCACACATCAGTTGATTACAATACTCGAAACTGGCCATGTTACTCATTTGGTTCCTCAAGTTGTTTCTAGGATTTTGTTTTCATGCCTGAGACAGTCAGAGAAATCAAATGCTTCAGACACGTTGGAATCAGGTATGGAAGGGTTATAACTTACAAGTTTGAACCTTGCATTGTAGTTTTCTTTTTGTTGTATTCCTGAACTCAGGTAGAAGGGATGGATTCTGAAGATAAAAGATGAGAAACAATAGTCCTTGTGTTTTTGTTTGACTGTACTAGCTTTTATGACTTTTGTATTCTTGTTTCTGTTGTTACCAGGGGACTCTGCAAGGCAAATATTGGAATGTTTAAATAAGAAATATGCTGACGAATTTTGGAGTGCTTTTCACAACTTTCTTCAGGTGGTTGGAACTTGGTATATTGTTTTCTTCATCTTCCTCGGGTTTGATTACTGAGAATAACAGCAATATTCGCTGTTTAGGACAAAAAGGTGCAGACAAAAGGAGAAAGCTTGGTTCTTGAATCCTTGTCTAGGATGCTGGACAGATCCATGAGCGTATCTTCTAAAGTTTCTGATTCAAGAGTTTGGTTTTCTCTAGAGCATCCAAAGGTAGCATTCTTGATGTGACAGTTTGATGGCTAACAACCAGTAAAAAATACGAAATGGGGTTTTCCACTTGAAGATTGGTTATTCGTTTATTTAATTCCATCAGTTTTTAATCAAGTCATCATTAAATTTTGTTATTTTTATAATTCCAAGTCATCATTTAATTTGATCATCCAAAGGTTATTGATTGTTATCTAGTATCTATTATATATATAATTACACAAAACTTTTACATGGTAAATTATCCAAATGTCAAACGGCATGATAGGGTATTTGCATCGTTTTAAAATATTTAGAGGACAATCGAGTAAATTCTTTATATTTTAAATTACAAAAATCTTTATGTAATTAATTATCGGTATTTGATTACGAGCTAAATGATCCAGATTAAATATTAAATTTTTTTAAAGATCCTCTTAAAAAAGGTTAAAAAAAGATCTTAGCACATATGTACAAATTATAAAAAAACTTTATCTACTTAATTCTAGGCTTTTGATTACGAGTTGAATAATCGAGATTAAATATTAAAGTTTTTTAAAGATCCTTTTAAAAAAAGATCCTAACAGTATATGTATAAATTATTTATGAGATGAAAATAAACAATCGTTATAATAAGACTAGAAGAAGTATTATACAATTATTTTATGAAACAAAAAATTAACATTTATATCTTATATTGATTATTAATTATCTAATCAAAATGATCCTATATCATGCAAAAACTCTATTTTATTTTTTGAGTTGATATTTATAAGGGATCTTTAGTCTTTTGAATTCTCTCATCCATTTTTATTTAAAAATTTACTTGGAATATTACCCCCTCCGTCTCATTTTAATTGAAACGTTTTGAATGGGCATGAGAATTTATGTGTGGTTTGGCTTTTGTCAATTTGCCAAAACTACCCCTATGGTCCTATACATGACTAACATGGGCAATGCGTCCTTGGAAGGAAAAAAAAAGTGAGGGAAAACTTAAATAAAAAAATTGGAGGGAAAAAAGGGTATTGTAGAATGAGAATGAGAACAGGGGAGGGAAAGAGACGAAGTGGAAAGAGGAAAGTTGTCTGACATACATGGGTGAAAGTTTTAGGGTATTGTGGGTAAATTCAAATACCCCTATGGTCCTATGCATGATTAACATGGGCAATGCGTCCTTTGAAGGAAGAAAAATTAGTGAGGGAAAACTTAAATAAAAAATATTTGAGGGAAAAACAAGGGTATTGTAGAATGAGAATGAGAACAGGGGAGGGAAAGAGACAAAGTGGAAAGAGGAAAGTTGTCTGACATACAAGGGTTAAAGTGTTAGGGTATTGTGGGTAAATTCAAATTTTTGTAAGGGTTATTTGGTTAATTCAAGCTAAAAAGGTTTCTAAAAATAGAAAGGTTATATTTTTTGTGGGACTAACAAAAAAGGAAATGTTTCAATTAAATTGGGACGGAGGGAGTACATTATAAGCAATGTATAGAAATAGTAATATATATATTAAACATTTTGATCAATTTATCTAGAAATGTTGAAATTTTAAAAGGCGTCATCAAATTAAATTTGGAACATGATATATGATCTGAATTGGGTTAGGTTAAACACACAAGACGATGAATAAGTTGTAAAATTTTTAAATGACAGCTACAAATTACAATTAAATTTTAGTTAATGTAATACTTTTTTAATCTATATATGATTTTAAACCATGCAATACACGGTTTAAAATACTTGGTATCCATCTTATTAGTAATCTGGTTTTTACTTATTATGCAATTGTGGCGTAGCATCCATCTTAATAGTTGGTATCCATCTATGCTTCTGACTTCTTCTGTAGAACACTAGCTTTTTGCAAGTCATTCTTCACAACCAAAATACTTGCCAAATAATTGGGAGATGACAAAAAACCAACAAGTTGGGTGACCTTTTATTTATGCTGAGTACAACACTGGGTAGGATTGATTTTTCTCTTCCAACATGCCTTTTTTTTTTTTTTAATGTTCCTCATGTGTAGAAATGTCATTGAAATCAGTTGATGGTGTTATCAGTGACCCTTTTGGGACATGTCTGAACAAAGGTGGTGTTTTTATGCAGGCTGAAGTACGCCGTGCCATGCTTTATAGTTTGGACATGTCTATGATTTTAAGGAGCAAAGCCTTAAACCCACAGGTATAGCAAATTTACAATAATGGATGGGGGTGCTTCATCTGCTGTTTTTCTTGCAAGGCACGATGTCATGCATAAAATGACAGTTCTCATGAGACAAAGTGACAGATCGTCTGATAGATTTCTAGAATGGAGCATTTTTCTGTGTCATACTAGATTGATGGAGCATGCATCTGTGATTATTCATCTGATGTCCTCTCTTCATGTTTTGCTGTTTTGTTGGTATCATTTTTTTTTTAGTGTGGTTTTTGATGTGCTGATGCCATGGTCTAGACATGATGGCCATTCATACCAGTCATCGTGGTGACATTGGCCTTTTATAGTAGTGTCATGCCACTCATCGTTATCTTGGTGTGCTAAATGATTTCTTGATTCTATTTGTAGTGTCAATCATTTGGTGAGGAACTTCAGTTTATTATATTTTCTTTTGTCGGTTTTAAACTTAATTGATTGTCGAATGTGTGTAGAGACTAGAAAGCTATAAAGATAGTTCAAGCGTCTATTTTATATAATCTGATACTCAATTTGGATTTTTTTAACTTCTTTTGTGTACATGTTATCTTGGTTCTTGCCTATATTTTCAGTTACTTGAGTCGGTCTTTGTTATCGTCAGCAGATAATATCTCTTGTAATCTCAATATGACGTTTCAGAGGTTTGCAGTCATGGAGAATGCGATACTTCGCCGACTTTCTGAGGACGATTTGCGTGTTGTCCAGGCAGCTGTTTCTCTGGATCAGTTACCTGAGCTCATAAGCTCCACTCCGTTGCTTAAGAAGTTAGAGAAAATATTTCAGACATGCACTGGGATTCTTTTTTCAGGTGTGTAGGCTTAATATCCATGCCCGTATATATTTACTCTGTCTATATTACTCTTGCAATTGTCCTGATAAAGGGAGATAGATAGGTGACAAACCACCACTTTGAATGGGAACCACTGTTTCTGAATTCCTGGATAAACTTCAACTGTTGCAACATTATTCTTGCATATTTTGGGCTCGGCAAAAAGTCAATTTAAATTAGATAGACTTGCTTTTATGAGATTATTTCATTCTTTTCCTTGATAGTTCGAATAAATTGGTTCTCAATCATAGTAAATATTAAAAGATTTGATATGAAGTTTGACAAGCATAATTTGCAAGAATGCACCATCAAATCTGACAGGACGTTAGTTTTTATGGTTAAAAAGTAAATAAAATACTACTATTCAAGATGTGTTTTGAGAAGCTTTATTGTTCTAGCTGTCGACAAAATGATCTATTTTTTCTTAAGCTATATCAGAGCTATGTTTTTTTTCCCTGCCGTGAGCACTTTATTACTTGTTGATTCTGGGCTGAAAATTATGGTCATGTATGCGATTTCTTAGGGTATCCCTCTTGGTCATTGAATTCTGTTCTTCTAGTTATGTTTCTATTAATGTTTGTTTCTGGTCCTTCTAATTGAACTGGTACTGTGTGTAGATGCTCCAAGCGATTTAAATCTAGCAAGTGATACAACGATCTCATGCTTGAAGAACGCTGTGCTGGTTGCCCAGAATATGAATGAACTTTCCGTGAAGAAAGTTGCGAGCATGTTTTTCCCTCTACTGCTTGTTCGTCCAAAGGTTATTTTACATAAAATTCTGCTTATGTAGTCCTTCTCTCAATGCGACAAAGGAAACTGTTCATAGGGTGAAATCGACCTGAAATTCTCTTTAGTTTTCTTTTGCATAGGACACACATCATTTGCTAAAAACGTTATCATCTGCCTGCTACGTTATTATGTGCTTTCTTTGTTTCTTACCAGTTGCTGTTTGATTTGTCAATGTAGGAAAGCTACTTTCTTCAGATTATATACTAGGAGTTTTTATTGAACCACCAGTGGTCTTAACTATTGACTGTATATGTTCCAGCATGTACGGTGTAAGAAAGGAAAAAAGAAAAAAAGAAAAAGAAAGAAAGAAAATCTCAATTCACAACTCCTATCGATTACCAACATATGATTAGTCATTTCGTTCCGAATTTATATGCATCACGAGTAACAACAATTATACTTGTTCAACGGTCGCATTGTCATATCATGATTGGGAGTGTCAGTTTTGAAGGTCATCTTCCTTAGAACGGTGATCACCTTCCGTTCCTACTACTCTTTCATGATAGGCTAACATTCTTTTTATTTGATGTATTTTAAGATTCTTTTATGTTGCTTTGTTAAAATTGTGAGTGCAGACGATAAAGTTGAACTTGAAGGTCCAGGAGATGGCCAAGGACATTGATTGGGCTTTTTACAAGAGTTTTCCCGGCCGTGTAGGCCCGGAAAATGTATGTGTTTGGCTCATCAGTAGTTTCATCTGCTTTTATGTTATGACCCTATTCTTTCTGATCATTTTTTAATTCATTTTGTTTGTTCCTGTCAAAATTGTAAGGTGTTAATTTAAGCATTAGTTACGAAAAGTTGTTGAGTTACTCGGCTAGCTTAGTATATCATACTTCAAACTTTCGGTTCATTGAAGTCAGATCTGAAACTCGCCTAAAGAGGTGTTTATTTATCTCCAAATGAATTTAACTAAGGAATTAAAGATGCCTGAGGCTCCTAATTTTGTGCATAGTGTCTAGGCACACTTTTAAAAGCATTGTTGAAGCCTTGCCGCGCATTTTCTGTATCACAAGGTGTGGATGATAATACCATTTTGTATCCAGTTGCCCTTTGTTACTTGTTTATGACTTTGTTTGAAATTAATTTCATGAAGATTATTTTGTGCCAATTAAGTATTTTAATTATTGTTTGGAGTTTTTTAACTTTTAAGTTTTATAACCCCGTGATAATTTAGTTTTATAAGTTAATCTGCTCTTCTTTGTGGGTTTTCTTTTAGAATTTAGACAGAGCCTGATCTGCATCCAAATTATCAACGTTGACGAATTTAAAATATTAAATAACAAGTCTTTGCAGATGTTATGGTATACATCAGTTGCATTAAGTTTCTTATCTCAAACCTTTGCTTATTACTATGTTAAAAGGACAGTGCTGCTTATACTTGGAGTTAATGGAAGATCTCTTGGGTCTAGTTAATCTCTTAATGGCGATGACCTAGGAGCTCCTCATTCTATTATATGAATCATGCCTTACACTTTTGAAGTTATGCTGGTGAATGTTTGTTGGTATCTTATTGTACTTTGTATGCCTATTTTTTAATGTCTGCATTGTTTAGTCATCATGGGTGAATTGTGTCACTTGCACTAGATTGTGGTCCACTGGCTATACCCTCATGGGAGTTAATGGTTAGCTGGAAAGATATCTAAGAAAAAATTGAGTTGACGATTTCAAGCTTAGTAGAATGAAGAGTTTCCGAGTTCATTACCTTTCAAGTGTTTTGGATCAGTGATCAAAGGGAATGGGGAGATTGATGAAGGTATTATTAATGTAAATTCAGGGATGATTTAAAATCAGGTTAGTCGCGATCTCACAAAGAATTATTAGTCACTTTGGTCGATCATGCTTTTGGTTTTTCACCTTTGCGGTCACTTTGTGAGAAATTATCAGTCACTTTAGTCGATCATGCTTTTGATTATTCACCTTTGCTGTTATGATTTTGGTTAGTCATGGATCCATAGAGAATGGTTGGTGGTTGGTCACTTTGGTCGATTATGATTTTGGTTAGTTGTCTTAGTCAGCCATGATTTTTGTTGGTAATTTCCCACAAACAAAAATTAACCCATGACATGATTATATGGACTTTTATAGTGGTCCAACTTTTGTCAAATTGGTCGGTCATGATCTTGGTTAGCTTTCTTGATCGGTCATGGTTTTGGTTAGTTGCGATCTCGTAGAGAATGATTAGTTACTTTGATTGATCATGCTTTTGGTTAGTCATGGATCCGTAGAGAATAGTTAGTCTCTTTGATCGATGATGATTTTGTTTAGTCACCTTAGTCAGTCATGGTTTTGCTTGGTCACGTTCCACAAACAACTAGCCTATGATGAGGTGGATTTTTATATTGGTCCAACGAAAACTATAAATCCTATTTTAGCAAGTGTTTCAATTACAAATATATAATGGCAAAAGATGCTTTTCCCTTGGTCATATCTGGGGCTTGATCAGTCATGACCCAGGTCGATCGCAGACCCACCAATCTAACTCTTCTCACATTTATTTATCCCAATTGTGTTATTTCAATTGTTCAATTTGTTAGTGTTCTCAAATATATTTGAATAGTTCGCTAATGATAGAAAATATGTTGTTGTCAAATATCCATATTCGAAGATTTTTATTATTATTTTAATAACTAAATAGATTGAAGTTTGATAAATTAAACAAAAGAACTTACATAAACATAACACATTACAAGGCAAAATCAATAGTCAAAACGATTTACGCTTATATGGCATGTGAATATGGGTGCCCACACGAGTGAAAGGCTAGTAGATCTAATTGACATGACAAGATAGTAGTTCTGAAGTAAATTTAGGATCATTTTTTGGGGTAGGGTTACTGGGTTAGGGTCATTCTGGGATTATTTGTTATTTATCTCTTACTTATTTGTTACTTATTACGTACCACATCTTTTTGTGTTAAATTAATTGCTACCTTTGTTAAAGTATTCTCGAACCTTTGTTGTTCATTCTTCTTGAGAGAATGGGGAAACTATCTCTCGATTGTCTGCAACAAGTATTATATTGTGTAGATCTCACTCTCTCGGACCCTATTCTGACCTGAGCACCAGGGTTGGTGTTATTACTATTGTTCTCTAGTTAAGCCCTCCATGGATTGTGTTTGTGGAATTATTTAACCCACTCATTTGTTACTTTTCACATCATTTATGATGCTCGTGTTCAAGTTGGTAGAATACTTCGCATTTCTCGATCAAATCATGTGTATACTTGCTGTTCTTAATAGCAGCCGCAATAGCGGTTGATATATCGGTTTGGACCCTTGACCACTAGGATATGCGTATTATATTCCCCAGAGCTAATGCCACGTCACATCTAATGTCATGCACACCAGGTAGTCTAGATTTCTGATCATGTGACTATGGTAAGGTTGTCAATCACATAGGGTGATGAGGCAAATCTATCCCTCAGAGGTGCTTGTGGGAAAAGGTTGGAGGGATTTCATAGAAGGTTGAGTATGTTCAAGGGGCCTGTAGAAAGGGGGAGGAGTGGAGGGTGTTGCACTTTTGGTATATATTTGAATATCCTACACTTAGATGTGTTCCAAGGGACCATGTGTAGATATATCTGACTTTATGGCTTGTTGAGCATCTTAAATTTAGGGTTTTAATTAGAGTTTCAACTGTTATTCGCTACTTAATTTTGATTCAATTTTTTTTCCCTTGGACAGAAACAAAAGCCGGGGTGGATAACAGAAATCAATATGAGTATTGTACGCCATATGGCAGAGGTTTTCTCAGCAGGCAGCGAACAATGTATGCCCTTGCTTGAGGAATGCGCTGGTCATTCCATGAGAACGGCCCAGGGTACCCATCATGGACAGGGTCAGGAGAGAACAGAATGCACTGGTCATTCCGATTTCTCAAAAACATTGGTGTTCTTCATTTTATTACAATCGTTCGAGCATCATAATGGTATGCTCATTTTATCTGGTTCTTTTGATCTATTCTGGTCATTTATATATATATTTTTAATTTATTCTTGGAATACGTTCTTTGAGCTCTACTTCGTACCTACTTTCATGGCGGAAAATTTTTGTGAGCTTGCTTTTTTTATTTCATATATGTTGAAATGTAGACCCTGTCTGTGGTTCATATGATCTCTGGGACCACTTAATGTGATCAAGGTTTATAGCATCAGGAGGAACCTATCTACATTAACGTTTTGAAGTAATGCATTGATTTCTGAATTCACTGAAGACTTGAGCCGAGAGCTATGTTATGTTTTCTTCCATATATTTAGTTGAGATTGACCGTTACTCCTGTAATTGAGAACACCTTACGTAACCTAAGCAAGCATAACTTCTTATAATTAATCCCTGGAACGGCAAGATTGTTGGTTTTTCTTTTTTTTTTGCTGGTTAATTTCATTCTACCATGTTGCTATTCAGTGTTGTCTCTTCTTTTCCTCACTTTAATGTAAGTGTTGTTTTTTTCCCCTTCGTTAACCTCTTGCCCCCCCCCCCCTCTTGAGCCTTTTATTTCGTCACAAGATGTGCACAATCTTACCCTTTTTTTAGAGGACTATTTCCCTCTTGTAAATCAATTAAAAAGACAATGAAGCACTGGTTAGACACCAAAATTGTTTAATGAAAGGAACAAAAATAGAAACTAATGCATGGTTATAGAGTGTCTTTCCACAAGTTCTCGTTATTTCTTTATGTTTATTTTTGTGCTCATCTTATTTCATTTTTGTCAGCCTTGTCTACATCCCTGCTTGTTCTAATTCTTTTTGTGTGCTGGGTTTTAGATTGGTTCAGTTTCTATCTGATATTCTCCGTCTTGCTTCTTCATTCTTCTGTAGTTGGTTGGTTGTCAGCCTATGAATTTGTGAAGAAAGAATGGCAAGTTACCAAGTCTTTTACTGCAGTTCTATTGTCTAGGACAGAGGTCAGTAATTGTCATTCCAGTATACTGCTCAATGCATCACGTCTGCATGTCTAGTTTATGTTTGACATTTTTGGAAGAAGTTGACTGATGTCTCTGTGTTTTTGTTGAATATATTTAGCAGTTCAATGGTAAACTTGATGATGAAGGCTGCTTAGATCTTCTTGACCAAGTTCTTCATACTCACCCTAAGGAGCTAAATTCGAGAATTTTGGTTCACTTATTATGGAGATTGCTGAAGGCACATGTCATTATATCACCTGAAAATGTCTCATCGGTTAGTTCGTATGGTGTTCGCTTCAGAAACATGATGCTGGTGAATGTGATAGATAGATGATGACACTATTGTGTCTGGTGCAGATGGAAAATGACAAATGGATGTCCACTCTTCAAGATCTTTATGTATTCTTTGCACAGTTTAATGAGAAGAATGTTTTCAAGGAGCATCTTGCCTATCTGCTTCGGCACTGCAGGATATCACCCATCTTCTTCCTGTCGCAGTTTATCACCCAAGAAGGTCTTGAATATATTCTCTTCTTTAATTAATATGCTGCTTTTCATATTTAATCATGAAATTTGTCATTTTTTCTGGATAGTTTTTCTTACTCGAGTGCTTTTGCGAAGTTCTCTTTAGGGAACTTAGCTTCGCGCTCCAGCAGTTAAATTTTAAATATTTTTCTTGCCTCTTGCTCATATATATATATTACAATTAATATGAGAGTCAATTTACATTATAATCTTACACCTGAGTTGATGTGGCTGGCCCATCCAGTCACCCCTTTAGCCTTGGATTACGGTGATGAGGTTTTCAAGGAGATAGACGCTTATTTGTTTCTTTATTCAAAGCTTGTATGGAAAACAAATGCTATTCCCACTCATTTCAAATATGAACACCTAGTTCTAGAAACCGATATGGGCATTTGAAGATGTTACTGATCAATGATCTCTCATCGGCGATACTAGACACTGTTCAGAGGTTCTAGTTCAAAGCATCTGCATGTGCAGCTGATCACCCTGCTGTTGGTCGCTGGCAGGATTAATACGTGGCACCTTTTGTTGCCTGCATGCTTTTGTGGGAAGTGCCACATGCTGATTATAGCATGCAACCAGCTACCGCTCTGTCCAGTTGCAATACAAAAGCTGTATTTGGTTGCCACATTCATTTGTTGGAACACTATGGTGTCTCATGCTACCATCATTGAGCTCTATGAATTACCTTTGTTTTAACCAGTTTGAATGCAGATCATTGGGCACACAAATTAGTGGTTGATAGTGGCCGACTATCATGAGATTGTTTCCACAGTAGCTAGTGGCAAATCTTTGCTAGCTATTCTTAAGTGTCTGACTCCTCATTGATAGATTTCCCCATTGTAGTATAGCTGTTGAGGTATTTGATACCATTAAGTCCTTTATGTGGATCTCACAAGTATGAAATTCATGTTAAAAATGTTAAAAGAGTAATAAAATTGCGTTAAACATATGCACTGTTTATTATCCAGGGAATTTTTCCATCGTTCTAGAAAGTTAACATGCCATTGATTTCCAAGAGTATTGATTTTTGGAAGCTGTTTACGCGTTATAGAAATCTCCAGGTCTTTTTTTCGTATTTGACTAGGTGATGTTATATGTTGCAGGATTCTCAGCAGCTGTTCAAGTTGAGAGTCTACATTTACTGGCTGCAGCGTGTTCAAGTTCAGGCGAATCTGTTGGGCACAAAGTGTTGGATGGATTTCCTTCTGTTCTTGTACCATTGTCCAGTGATATCCAGGTATATCCTAGCATATATGACTGCCTGCTCAGTCTGTTCTGAGAAGTTCTTGGTTTACTTGAAGATGAATGTAGGTTGTCTTGATGGTAAAAAAAAAATGTAGGTCGTCTTAGTTAGTCAGCATCAGTAAGAGTACCCAGTAACCTAAGATGTCTTGATGCTGCTTGAGAGATTGCATCATGTTCATGCAGGATTATAAAACAAGATCTTGGTGTCTGTCTAGGTGGTGCTTATGCACTGGTAGTTCTCAAGGCACCCTATGAGTGCCTGGCTGCCTAGATATTTCACCATGAATGATATTCTATAATCATGGATATTTATGCATTTTCAAGTGTTTCTCTTGGTCTTTGTTTCTCTTTAATATAAAATTAGGTAATAAATATTAGCCGTTGAAATATACTCATATATCTCCTAGGCAACCACATAGACGTTTGCCCAGACAACTGGCTAGTGATCTGTCTAGGCCGCACCTAGCCTCCTCGGTATTAGAAAATTGGTCAACCGCCATGGATCGCCTAGTGATGGAAGATTGTTTATATACTGGAGCTCCTGTTGTGGAGAATTCTTCTTGTATCTCTTAGACATCACTAGGCTTTGATTTCCTTGGTTTTGGTTAGACATTTTCTTCATCTTTTGGGCTTATCTTCTATGTTGTAGGCCGTTCGCAGTGCAGCTATGCATTACGTTGAGGAGCTATTGACTTTTTGCTCCCACATTCAAAGCAAAGGCAGGAAAAATGGTAATTCCTATTATTGGTTGCTCCAGTTTATGGTTAATTGCATACCGACTCCTGTATCCAAGCTGGGGTCTGGATTGGGACTGTGTTATAATAATTCCATGCTTAGTCCTACTTGAATTATACAGAAAACAAAAACAAAAAAGAAAGTGACATTTTTGTGAACCAGTTTTACAAGAAGTTTAGCTAATGGTAGAAGCCCTCAATAAAAACTGTACTGTAACACTCCCCTCAACCAAAAGCCCACATGGACCTAAAATGTGGACAACGTGTTGTCCCATCACAAAGCAAGTTGGAAACAAACACCACCATAGTAACCAAGTTTGGATACAGGATTAATTTGGCAAACATAAATTACAGGAAAAGTCATAAAGAATCGGAAAAAATAGAGGGAAAAAAAACATGAGGATTAATGCGGTATGAGAATGGCACGGAGATTAATACGGGGGAAAAAATTGGAATACAGATCAATACGGGTGTCAAATGGGAAAATGAAGGGATTGACGTTCTTGAAGAAGCCCTAATTTTTGTGTGAAGGTTTTGATATATTTGGGTCACATTTAAAAATTTGGATTTTCGGGTTTAGGCACCGTTTTCAACCCAAAAAATAAAATAAAATCGGATCCTCCTGTATTTTACGAAAAATATGAAATATACGTGAATTATATGAAATATCCAAGTTATTCACGAATTATACGAAAAATATGATTACAATTCGGTTAGCGAAGAATCTGTAGATTTTTGTATAAAATACGTAAATTATTTGCAGATTTGGTTACAATAAACACCCCCCACAAACACAACAACAAATGAGTATTGTAGGATTCGAAGCTATGACCAACCTTTCCTTATACCATGTCTTGCATGAACTTTACCAAAAACATAAACTTATGGGAGAAGCCCACAGTAATATTTTTATCGTAACAAACATATTACTATATTAGTCTCTTGGTGCCTAGATCTTATCTCACCGATTACTTTTATCTGGTCATCTTTGTTTTTGACTTTTTATCCATTGTGATTAAATTATTCATGTGGTATTTTATGTACTTGCACTTTTTAGTACAATATTGTTTTATTGGCGTAGTATGTTAACATCTTTTCTGTGTTATGTTTTTTGAGAACGATTTCGAAGTTTATAACAAGAAAACGATGTAACATTGTTTTTCCAACGAGTTCAAATATGTCAAATTCCTCCTCTCAACTGTAGGGGTTTTAGAATTAGTTCTATCACATTCAAAATCACACAAAATGAATGTAACCTCTTCACAATAGCAGACCTCTGTCACACTCTCCCCTCCTTTGTTTTATCTCATCTCCTCCCCTATAACAAAACTGTACACGAACTCCAAGCCCAATGGAAACCAACCGACATCTAAAAAATTAAAAATTAAAAAAAATCCAATTTTGACTAGATAAAGCAAGATAATAAATTCAACATATTTCAGGTCTTAGAAGACCAGATGTATGGAAATTCAAAGTGATATCTGTTTGGGGCAGTGCCAAGTGGTTCATAGGAGATAATGTTGAGGCTGCAATTGGATTTTAGATTGTGAAACTATTGGAGATTCATGAGATGAGCTTTCTGATTGTCATTGTTGCTTTTCTCCCAGTTTTGGGTACCTTAGTGCAATTGTGTGAATGAGTTTTGCCCCTGGTGTTGTGTTTGGAATTGGATATGGTGTTGGCTAAGGTTCAATGATATTGTAATCGCTCATGTACTTATTCTCAAAAATAGTGAAAGAGCGTGCACTGTGCTTTCCCGTGGTTTTTCCCCGAAAGGGTTTCCACGTAAAAATCCGTGTGTGTCTTCATATCTACTGATCATTTGGCAACAACATTTCCAACAAAATTCAGGAGGATGTTTTGCAAATTTTTCCTACTTCTATTGCTTAAAGGACATGTTGGCACCTTCACAAAAATATTGGCGACAGAATAGAACTAACTTTAGATTTTGAACATTATAGGCTGTTCATAGATCTCACTAGCAATGTCAAGTAATCCACCCTGTCCAAAAGGCAAGATTGGAGCATGAGTTTTGAGAAATTGTTTTATTACAACAACATTTATAACAAAGAAATGTGTTCTATCCTTCCAAGACCAAACCTAGACTACAATAGATGGAGAAAATTTAAACCTCAAAAGATGAATAGAACATGTGGTGTCTTGTGAAAACATTAGCAACAGAGTAGAGATAACTTAAAAGATTAAATAATCATCTGCAGTTTGTCCAGATCTCACTCAGTGAGATTTATAAAAGGGTGATGGGTGTAATGCTGTGAATTAACACTACGTATTTCTGTAGAACGCTTTTCCTTGGATATTTTGTCAACAAAAAATTATGCCTACGTGGTTGTCAGAAAGATATGTTTAGTACAGAAACCTTTCTCAAAACGTACATCCTTCTTGAACTTAAAAGATTTCTGTGTTTCACGCAATATTTTTTTAATATTCTGTGAACTATTTGATTCCCATGCTGTGTAATTTGTAGGAAACACTGGATCATGGAGCCCCTACATCAACGAACTCTTGAGAATATTGGTTTGGCAAAAGACACTTATAATATCTGACCCGGAGTTTCTCTCCTCACTCTTGACATCCATTCTGTCATCGTCCAGCGGGACTTTATTGCTTTCCATTGGTGTCCACAGAAGGTGATTCTGATCGTTGTCTTCTGATTCTTGCAATCTTTTCCACTAGGCTGATTTTCGCATTGCTTTCTCGTTCATCTTTCGAGTTTTAGTGGCATCAATATGGTTTGCATATTGCACCAGTTGCATCTTAGATAGCTGCGTTGCATGTCCGCCTGCAGCGAATTGCACTCAATACCATATTGGTTGCATTACTAATTACCACATTAAATCCTACTTTGTTCCATGACAAGATTCTGGTTCTGGATTTCTGATTATAAGGATGTTTGTGCTGAGATGTTGTTTAACTACCATTTCAGGTTTGAGAAATCGACAAGAAAAAAAATATGGTCCTTTCTATGGCTGTCTGAACCGGAACTTTCTACATATGCTAAGGTTTGTGTGCTATTATCCCTTGTCTTCACTTGGATGTAAGCTTGTGTTTCTGTACTCGTTACTAATTTTCATGCTTCTTACATAAATAATGCATGGTGTTTGGGCAACCTGTTTTGATGGCGATATTGGGTGGAACATGAGTTTATTGGTTTAGGTTCTGGTCTGACACACTCATGCTTTTTCATTCTCTTTATTTTCCTTTTTTTTTTAATAATCAACACACATATACTTTGTTAAGCTGGTTAGGAGATATATCCTGCTGTTCTCCACCCAGATTTCATGCTGTTAGATGCATCGCTAGTTTAGTGATTGCAAAGTAACGTATGACATTGTTGTGGCAGCTGAGGATACTTACTCTTGTGAAAGAGGTGGGAGCTGAGTTTATGGATTTCAAAGATAAGTCCCCTCTCTCTGAACTGCTGAAACAACGCAGTAGATTTATTCGTCCACTTGATGGGGAATCACAACAGAAGTTATCCAATGTTGAGGTTGACCTATTATGCCTTTTGCTTGAGGTGAAGAACTATCCCCGTGCCTCCTAATTGATATTTATCTGGTTTCAGCCTTGTGATCTTCTTGAAACGTGCTTGCTGATTTTGTCTTTTGCATGTTAGATCTGCTGTACATCTGTTTTGGCAAATATGGTTGTTCTTGGGAATCATCTGCTCGAGGCTTTGCGAGTGAGCTTTTTATTAGCAATCTCAGCTCTTTATAAACGCTCGTGTGTGTGTGCGTGCTTTTTTTTTCTGTTTCCTTATCCTGCAGTATTTCATCTTCAGATGGATAATATGCCTTCAGATGATGCTATGATTATGAAGCCTTGTCTTACTGTGTTGCACCACTTGAATACTAGCTTGTTCCAGAGTTTGACATCGGAGACACAGGTAACTAGCTTTTGGTTCCTAAAAATATCTTCCACTAGAATTTCTAATCTTTTGTCTGACTCAACTGCCTGATTAGTTCGGTATTGTTTTATTGACTATAATAATCAAGCCTTGTGGACTGTTATTGTTAACAACACCATTTATCGAAGTATTTGCTCAACTATATTCAGATTCAACCTATGACCCATTTCAATAGATGCACTTTGCAAAAGTATAAACAAATATTCTAGATGCTTAGGAAAACTCTCTTCCTGTTCACTCGCCTGAATAAATTTTTGAAGTATTAAATGTTTTGTGGTCAGGATCTATTGACAGTAGCTTAATGGTAGATAATGGGTATCTCATTAATTAACTTAGGTTAAATATAGCTCCAACAATAGCTTTTATTCGATATGCTACACTTAAATCTATTATTGCCAATATGCTGTTGTGATCACTAAGGAGTTTTTTTGTAAACTTTTTTCCAATAGTGGCTATACATTTAAATGTATGCTTAAAAAGATACAGAAGAAAAAAAAAACTTGAGAATGCAATATAATCTTGCGAGGAATTGGTTGCCTGGTTGTTTTTTCAATTACCGATTATTGCGTGCTCTCTTTTCAGTATAAATACTAGCTGTTCTATTGATTGCTTATATGAGATGGTTTTCTTTCAGAGATTTAATTTTTTTTTTCTTCTTCTTCTGTCAGGGGCAATTGCTTGAGGAACTTCTACTTCTCAATCGCAGTGATAATACTTGCATAAAAAATGCGGTTGGAGAGACCATATTGCGGATAAATGTGTGTAACCCTGTCTCACTCTTATCCCTTTCCCTTGTCCTCCTTTTCTCCTTTGTGGCTTTTCTTTTCCTTGTGCGCACCTCTTTTGTTTGTATGTATCTGTCTACTTTTTGGACCATAAGATGAAGGCAGAAGATTTATTTATTAGCTGTAGTATTACAAACCAGCTAGGTGTGGTAGCCAGCTTTCCGTTATGCAGATATGATGAAGGAAGCAATGCAATGCTGTTTATTTCCTTGTATACTTTTCTCCACCGCTTTGTTACCGGGATCGCAGGAACCCCCATAATCCGTGTCCCGGAACTTGCGTTCCAGTTCGTGATTCACTAGCGCACTGGATCCCATGGGAATGCGATCCAGAACACGGTTAGGTGGAATCCAAAGAATAGAGTCTTACCCCCAACAAATTGATGAAAAGAAAACAAGAATTCAAACGTTTTGATTCTAAGTTTAAATAGAAACTGTTCGTCTTCATGGATGTTGAGGATGAAATTGAGAACTCAACCGCAATACGCATACATGTCTAGGGTTTTCTCTAGAGTGTTTAATATCCTTTTTTTTTGGCAATATGAGTGGATATATGAGATCTTTAAAAAAGGTGGTTAATGTATTCCCAATAAGGGGTGAGATTTTCAGGAATTTAAAACTTAATTATAGTTAATTATTAACACGTTTCCAATAAGGTGTGACATCATGGATATTGCAAACCTTAATAATAAAATGGTTAATCTACTTCTAACTTGAGAAAATCAAAGGGTTATATCTTTTCTTAGAATTTATTTATTCACTTTTTCATTTAAGGATATCATATACTTTCTTGCTCATAGACCATATTCTTATATCTGAAGCTAACCAGAAAAGCTACTAAAATCATGTAGTTTGATAGTATAATTTTGAACATGTTTTGATTATCCTTCCGCATTCCGGAGTAGCATACCATGTTCCAAAATAACATACCGAAGAGGTATATCTAGCTGTCGCCTTGCTAGCTTTATTTTCTTTTCTATGATCTTTCTAGTTGCCACCTTGCTTGCTCCTAATTGGATATCTAGCTGCTAGTTTCTTTCCTCTTATTAGATTTAAATTCTATTATCCTCTGCCTGGGCGTGAAGGGTAGTTCATCAATATGTGATCTATTTATCCACCTATCTATTGTTATGTAGTTATGTTTGCCTTTGTCTTTGGTTAATCATTTCATGTTTCCGTCAACCATTTCATTTTTACTTTGAAGTTTACTTATCTTGAATCGCCATTTCTCTGGAAGATCATTTAAGGTTGTGTTTATGGCGATGAAGTCTAATCTAAAGAGACGATGACATGTTGATTTTCTTCCATGCAGATCGGTTGCTCGACTATTGGAGCTATACTAGTTGGGATCCTCAGCTCTGAAACATCCTTTGGTAGATTCTCAAAGAAATATAAGAAACTGATGCATAACAAGCCAGACATCATTTGTCGAAGAACCAGTACTCTAGCACTTCTTAGTAGTCTCCTTGATGTTCTGATGTTGAAGAAGGATTTGGAAAACAGGTTTGTGATTATTCTATGTTGCCTTTGAAGTTACCACTTATAGGTGATTCCTGATTATAACAGATATATTATTACGAACATTATAACGAAAAAAACTTACCATTACAAGTAGTTTTTTGTCTGTTTATATCGAGATTAATATAGAAAATAAAGTTTTTATAAAAAAAGAAGGAAAAAAAAGTATAGTATTATATACTACTTTCGTCCTAAATACATGTAACACTTTCCTATTTAGGTAGTCCCAAAGTACTTGTAATTTTTCTTCTTTTGGGAAAAATTTTCATCTAAAACATATTAAATCAGAATCATTTGCTACAGTGCATTTCACTATCTCTACTCACAACTCACAACTCACAACTGTTATAATAAACCTTACCATCACTATAAACATATACTCCCTCCATCCCATGAAAAATGCAACACATGTATTTTACACTATTCTAGACACTAAAATAAAAGTCTCGTTTTCTTATCAAATCAAGTCTGTTCATTCTGCAATATGTCTTAGGCTGAAGTACGTAACTTACACAACTATTAATGTTTCACGATAAATTTATAAAAAAAATACGTTTAATCGTTGTTGTACGTGTGTCAAACTTTGCATCGATGCGCATGCAAATTCAAAACTTTTAACTAAAATCCACAAAAGTTCAGCACGTGCATAAATCTTGTGCCGAGACAAGTGTTTGCATCTAATTTGGGACTGAGGGAGTATGTGCTAATATCAGAACACTAATACTTAAATCTAATTCAATATCATAACATAAAATAATACTCTCTCCGAACCACATTAAAAAACACTAAGTTTGAGTGTCATTTCAAGGTTGACTCTTGAGCTGAAGTATCTCAAGAGTGGCAGGTGTTAGTAGTGAGCCGTAATAACTAATAGCAGCAGTAAGCAGACAACAACATGAGTAAGCATAAGAGCCAGCAGTACTGGAGGACTAGAAGTAGGTGCCAGCAGTAGTAGTCAGCAGTAGGCAACACACGTACGATGTCATGGATATGATCTCGGAAAGGTGAGATGTACACGCTATGCAACTTTATTCCTGTTTGTCGATGCCCTTATGAAGATAGAAACAACCAAAAAAAAAAAAAAACCGATTAGCAAATAGCAAAGCACCAATCACACAAAGCAAACCGTGAGTATTACACTACAAATAGTATGATGTTGCTGTAGCCATATGAAGCGAGGAACCAACTATACCAATCTCCAATTATTGGTAGAATGCCTGCAAATATATATCTAAGACTCCACATCGTGTGAAAGCCCTAAGAATGCACCGGCGTACCACATACCAAGTGCCTTACAATCACATATTAAGTGATAAACGCCACAGATCATAGTGGTCTGAAACTTGATCCAATGCAGTGGTTGAGGTTTTGAGCAGAAAGTTGTAATTTGGTCTGGTGGGTGCTAGAAGCCATCTCCCATTGGCTATTACGGAAACTAATTAGGTCCGAAAAAAAGGTTGATTAATAAAGATTGAAAACATACCCAGGATATAAGCTACCACATATATGCTAATATCAAAGCACTAGTATCAAAACCTAATCTAATGTCCTAACACAAAGTAATAGCTAGTAATTTAGTAAATCATAATAAGTTAAATTGATATTCTACCCATGCTTATGCATTTACATATTTTTTAATCTATAATGATTTGTAGATTGGCTGACAGCTTTCGTCCCAATATAGATGAAATGAAACACTTGACGTGGATCATAATTTTATGTGTTGAATTTTTTATGATTTTTACTCGTATGCCCCAAAAAGTGGTGAATTAAGTGGAGTTTACTGTAGGACCCGAGAGAAAAAGTAGTGGAGCGTATAGTCAATGGGTTTTTTGGTATTTTTGGTTTATGAAGTTTACTGTGAGCTGTGCAAGGAAACATTGCAGGTATTTTGCAACGACCTAAATATGATAGTTTGCATGTAAATTGCGACAGTGGCAGAAGAATTTAATAACAGTGTTGATGACATTGTAATTGTATTATATCTATTGGAACGATCTTCCTAGTTCGTACATTGGGGCCGACTACATGAAATCAACATAATCATTTTGTTGTCTTCAACTTAGTTTTAGTTAGGTTATGATTGCATGTTTCTATTGCACTCGTAAATACGTCATCGAATTATAGGTCATTTATGTGTCAATCTCACTATTCAGTTTTAATAGCCTGGTTATTTGTCTGTAGGTCTTCTCTCATTAAGCATCTATTTCAGCTTCTTGGAAAGATCTTCTCCAGTGGCCAGCCCGATCGTACTGCAGAAGAAGTGTTAACCCAGTCTTTAGGTTCTGTTTCTGAAACTGTATCTAGCAGTTTATCTTATATACAGCAGACAGTATTGCTGGTCCTGGAGGATATTTTCACAACTCTCCCAGATGATCTCGCCCTAAATGTAAATGTGCATTGCATTATAGTATTCAATGTAATTTCAGTCATGTTCCTCAACATTTTCTCATATAACGAGCTTGTGTTGTTAGCAGGATTCTATCCTTGATGAACCTGACGTTGCAATATTGGTTGAATGTGCTCGAACTGCTACAGACATTACTACTCGTACTCACACTTTCTCATTGTTCACTGCACTTTCCAAAATAGCTCCACAGAAGGTTTTAGATCGTGCACCAGACATGATAACAGCTATTGCGGAGTCCAGTATGACTGAGGTGCGTGACACTCCTGCTCCTTGGAAGCATGTTGCATGGGATTGATCTTGTAGGATATTTAATTATCAGAATTTTTATTTTATTCTGATTTGATGGATCAAGCTTTCTTTGTGGATCCCAAAATCCAAGATATATTTGCATCGGCTCAGTCATTAACACTTGATATCTGCTGTAAATTGGCAATTTGTGCTCTTCTCTATTCTTTTTCTTTAACTGTTTGTTGTTGCTTTGTTTTATTACTTGTTGTATTGTTCATACATCTGAGCCCCCTTGTTTCCAACCTAATGCAGCATGATAGCCATTCGAGACGTGTATTTGAGGATTTTATTGCAGCTGTCATTCCATGCTGGTTATCAAGTATGAATGATTCTCTGAGATTGCTTCAGGTAGTTTGCTTTTGATGATTGAGTAAATCATACATGTTGAATGGCTTCTGCTTTATCTTGTGTTCTTACCTAATTCTGATCCTTTTTCAATTTTCCATTGCAGATATTCATAGATTTAATGCCTGATGTAGCCCAGCCTAGGAGGCTGACTATTACTCTTCATCTTTTAAGGTTAGCCTGACAAGAGGAGTACATCCTGTTCGTTTAGCTATTAAGTTAGCTTCCTGACATGGTGATTACATATCCTGTTGGTCCATACAATATTTACTAGAAATATGACTTTGCGAGCTACCACTGTTATGATGAAAGAAAACTGTAATTGCAACGTTAGCCATCCTCATTCCGAGTGATGCCTTTGCTTGATTCTAGTTTTTCTGGTGGTTCCATTCCTGCTCCCAAAGATTTCAATAGTGTTTAGTTTCCACTCACCAAAAATTGGAAGAAGAGAACTAAATGATTGAACACATTATAATCTGAATACAAGAAAAACGAACTAGAGAACTTTTTTTTTCCTCCTGATTTTTCCAATCCTCATGTATGTCACCATATGCATTTTCTTCAGGACTATTGGAGAATCAAGTTGCTTTGGTTCGCTGTTGTTCCTTCTTTTCCGTTCCTTGGTTTTGAGAAAAAGATCACAAGCTACTAGTGATGCACATGCTTCAAATTTTGTAAATTCTGAATCTAGAGCAGAGTGGGAATATGTACTTGCCGTTCAAATATGTGAACAGTACTCAAGTGAGATATGGCTCCCATCATTAGTTGTGCTTCTTCAGCATCTAAAATCAGAAGATTATGACCGAGGACTGTTCATTGAACTGCACTTGGCTATGATCTTTATTTTGGAAAAACTGCAAGATCCTGAATTTAATTTCAGGCTGGATTCCAAGGACACAGAGTTTCTCCAGGTAGATGTTCTAGCCATGCTTATGATTTGCATAGATGTTTGGGCATGAAATGAACAAACTTGAGGAGCGGATATTGAGATGATGCTTTTTGTCCTGCCTTGAAAACGTGCAATGTGTACGTTAAATTTGGTTCACATCATATAGTTTATGGAATTTTTAACTCTAGTTTAGATATAAAGATCCAAAATATGGAAACCAAATTATTATATTTTGCTCTGGATGAAGTTGCTAGTGGCCGAAATCTGAAACTTGTGGAGTCGTGCGATCTTACAAATAATAAAGGGTTTTCTTCTCTTAATTTCCTTTTATCCTATTATACTGTCATCTTGCCCCTAGTGCAATCTTATCCTGATGACATTTTAGTGATATCTTGAATGTGGTAAAAGGGTTAATCCACATATTCTGCTTTTTATTATAATTTCTAGAGGGTTGTGCTGACTGCTGAAATCTTCAATGGGAAATAGATCAATAATAATGCAATATCTGTTTTGCCTGTGAAAACAGAACTCGTTTATATGTAACAGGTGAATGTCATGTGGTTTGATTGATAGAAATAGCACCTGATTGCTGTTTTTTCTTTAATTTTTCCCTGGCTTTAGTGATGAGAAGTAGACCTTATCATCTGAGTGGTTACATCAGTAGATTTACACCTCTCAGTTGGGAAAACTCAAAGATCTGAGCGCTGCCTTGTGAGTTGATCATTTGCATTGTAGTTAGACTAGTGTTTTTAGTGTGAAACTATTTTGCAGGGGGCGCTTGTTGATCTCATGGAACAGGCGATTTTTTGCTTAACCTGCATTGAGTTGAGTGGAAAGAAAAGCAATCTTCCTGTTTCTACGAAGAAAGAGCTGAAGGAGCTTATTCATTCAGTTTTGAGATGTACAACAAAGGGAATGACCCCGTCAACATTTTTTAGGGGTGTTATAAGATTACTTTGCCATGATGACAAGAGCATGATAAAAAAGGCAAGTATCCGCTCTACAATTTTATTTTATTCTTTAAATCAAGCTGATTGATTTCTTGATATTGTTACATAATCGTACATGTGTATTTTATTATCTTCCATTGTCTCATTCAATCATTTGACTACCAGTCATCAAACTATTAATAGAGTAGGATGTGAATGTTTCGCTACTTTTTTAACCAGTTGGGAGTTTAGGAATCATTCTTGAAATCAATTCTACCAAAAGTTCGAAATAACGATACCATGTCAAGGGATCAATTCTATCAAAAGTTCGAATAAATGATAATATACCCATTATATTATTTGTATCTCTCAATAGAATCAACTCTACATGAATGTTGTTCATGGGTCTGAAGCATAGGCTGTAGGGTGGCCTATCACCTGCCAAATGTCAAATAAACACACACTATAATAGATGAGGCTATGGGATTTGAACTTGGGGTCTCATGTCACACTTGCTCTAGTAGTATGAACATGAAGGTTAACACTATTAAAAGTTCAAGTTAATGGTAGAAGTTTCACAATAATGTTTGTGTCCGAACAGAAAGAATTACTAGTACAGCGCAAACTCTTTTGTAGAAATGACGGGACGATGACCAAGGAAAATTTTAGCCAAGGCTCGGAATACTTGTATTCCACCCTAGCTAATCAATAGGAAGAAAGATGCCTTTTAGCAGCCGTAAAGCCCCTTCCATTCCAGGTTTAGGCTAAGTCATTCGGGGAATCTATCAGATCCACCACCAAGTGCTCTTTTAGCTGCCTATTGAAGAAGAAAGGAGACTGGATGTACGCTTCCAAAGACATCGTAAGCTAAACCTGTGCTGATCCCTTCCGATCTATTCGATCAAACTGATCTTTCCTTGATTCTGGTCGTTAACGCCACAAGAGAAATAGTAGAGGGGGAAGGCTAGCTTGTATTGCCTTCATCGATCCCTATGATGATATACCAATTGTATAATTAGTATAAGTGATTCTATAGCCTGGTCTTCTCTGCACCATAAAACGATAGTAGCTTTGCTTCGACTAGTGTCTAAAATGAGCTAGCTGCTATCAGTTAGTTTTTCTTTTCTTTTCTTTTTTCCTCTGAAATTTAGTGCACACGATTTTTTATTGGGCAGGTTCTCCAGCTACTTTGTGAAACTGTGAAAAGTTCCATTGTCACTGAACACAAAAGCAATCGACAATTTGATAAATTTTCTAGCCCACCCTGGCAGCATCTTAAAGGAGATGCTTTAGATTCTTTTGTCACCCTGTGCTCGGTGCTTCTTCCATTTTTAGATACCTCTTGTGGTGATGCATCCCTGCAGCTGACCTCAGCATTGGCATTGGAAGTTCTTACGAACAGGTTTCGTTCAGATCATGCTATTTTCGTGACATGCCTTCAAGTTGTCACAAAAAGCATTTTGTCTGAAGATCTGAAAGTAGCTTCTGCGTGTCTCCGCTCTGCGGGTGCTTTAGTTAATGTACTTGGGCCAAGGGCATTGCCGGAACTCCCTCAAATCATGGAGCACATCTTGAGAAGATCCCAACTTGTGCCCTCTTTAGTGGAAGAAAATTCTGGGAAAAATAATGGTGGTTCCACCATTTGTACTTTGAATGAATCTATTATGATGAGCATCCTATTCATCTTGGAAGCTCTTATCATAAAACTTGGTGCTTTTCTCAACCCATATCTCCAAGATGTTCTGGATCTATTGGTGTTGCGGCCTGATTACACATCCGAATCAAGTCGAAAGTTGAAATCAAAAGCTGATGACATCAGGAGGCTCCTATCTCAGAAGATTTCTGTAAGTTCCAGTTTTTATGCATGCAAAACTCTTTCTCGGGCACTTTTTTTAACCATTTTCCTCCTTTGTTTAGGCTCGGCTGCTTCTTACTCCTGTAGAGAAGGTGGTCCCCAAAGCTGTTATGTTCGGAGATTCAAGTGTCTCGATTGCTTTTCAGATGGTTTCTCTTATTGTTGGTGAAATGGATAGAACATCAGTGAGCAGCTATCATGTTAAGCTTTTTGACTTTTTTCTGCTGGCACTTGACTTGCGTCGTCAACGTTTTCCTTCTATCAAGAATTTGGATCAAGTAGAGAAGCATGTTCTTGATGCTGTGATCGCATTAACTATGAAACTTACTGAGACTATGTTCAAGCCTCTGTTCATAAGGAGTATAGAATGGGCAGAATCAGATGCAAAGAAACATGAACCTGTTGCAGGGGCATATTTAGACACGCTTATTTCATTTTATTGTTTGGTTAATAAGCTTGCTGAAAGTCACCGGTGAGTCACTTTGTCTTCTTTTCTTTATACATATTCGATGCTAATTTCTCTTCTTTTATTGGTTGTTTATAAGATGTTAAATGATCAATGGGTTATCTTCTTTTATTTGGTTGTTTATAAGATGTTAAATGATCAATGGGTTATTTTCCATTATTCAATGAACATCGAGCAAGGGACTAGGCCAAAGGAAAATATATTTTACCTTACAGCTCTAGCAATGGGTCATTTTTCATGGTATGCCTTATCGACTTATCCGTGTGCGGAACCCCGAAGCTCTACTTTTCATCTGCTGAATTTCTTATACTCTGCTTTATAAATTTAGTGACTCAACTATTGCTTGCTTGTTTTCAGGTCACTATTTGTGCCATATTTTAAGTACTTGCGAGATGGATGTGTTCAGCATCTAACAGATAATGATGATAACATTGTTGACTCCAGAAGGAAAAAGAAGGCTAAGCTGCAGAATTCTGACAGTAAAATGGGAGAACAAATTGATGACGTATTACTAAGAAGATGGCATCTTAGGACATTAGTTTTATCCTCCTTACACAAGTGTTTCCTTTATGATACTGGAAGCCACAAATTTCTGGATTCTTCAAATTTTCAGGTAATTAACAACGTTGCATTTTTTTTTTGTCCCCTTTGTATGCTTAGTAGACCATTTGTGAAACGAACTTGGTTCACCGATGAAGACGTGTAAGAAGGTGCCAGCTCTGATGAAAGCTACGTCATCTTTACTACTTAGCATGAGCAGTGACAGCTAATGATTCTTAGCCACCTAATAACCAATACACATTCAACTGAAAAGTCGGACAAAGTTCATTGTACATTATAATTATTAGGGTTTGGTGAGTATGTGGCATGCCATGAACAGCTTTAGATGTGACAATGATCATCATTCGGTGTAGATTATTATTGGATTTTTTTTATTAACTTTCCTTTAATTTTTTCCTTCTAAAAAAAATCCTATAATTTTTTCATCCAAATTTTAAAAAATAATCAACTTCTAATCTCCATCTTTTGATCCTCCTTGCCACACTTCATATTGTGTGGCAATGTCACATATCCGTTTGGGAAAATCATCAGTACTGTAAAAAATAGCGTAATGACTGCTACAAATATTGTAGGTTAACGATTTTATATTGTAACTTGAAAAATTTATATTGTAAGTTGATAAATATGTATAATCAAGTTTTTAATATATTTTATAATTAAAATCTAACTTGTAAACTTTCAGCAAATTATAATATATAAACTTTTTAACTTACAGTATAAATTTCTCTAACCTACAGTTTACCTTATTAATATAATATAATATAATGTCACACCTTACACATTAATATAATTTTCAGCAGGCGTGGGATAAAATATGTTGGTTGATGATATTGAGTTAATCATCCCCCCCC
>LIEC01006179.1:0-20685 GCA_001925005.1 Drosera capensis
AAAGATTGATAACGTTCTATATCTTAACATCACACACATATATATATATATATATAATAGATTTATATATATTATAGATTGCTAAAATACATCAAATATCTATCAAATATTTTCAAAATTGATATACGTGAGAGGAAAAAAAAACCGAGGCACCGAAAATGGGCGAAGAAGAAAAACCAGTGAAAACGGCGGGTCCCACTGTAGGCCGTGCTTCGACTCCATTGACGGAGGCGCAGTTTCTCTCATGGAAGCGCTACAAGGTTTACTAATCTGCCCTTTTTTTGGTTTAGCTGAATCGCATGCTTATTAGATTCGCTTAAGCTATTTGGAAATTAAATTAGGGTTTGGGATTGGAAAAAAGGGTGGGATTTCGTTGATGAAGGTGAAGGGAAGTTTATATGACTGGTGGGATATTTGAGAGTCTTATCTGTTTGGTATTGCTGTTGAAAATTGTGAGAATTGGAAATGGAATGAGAAAACTAGTAGTAATTGAACTGAATATTGAGGAGACTGCAATCAAAAGGGTGAATTCTCATATAACTGTTTATTTATAAAAACTGCAAGCAATGAGCAGTAGCTTTATCAATATTGGATTGATCAGCTCGTGCTATTTTTTATTTAAATCCTGAAGAAACAATTACAAAGGGTTGTTATAAAGCTGCTTACATTTGGCATCAGAATACATAGCATTGAGAGCCTGTCCTGTTGGTCTGCTTACTCTCTCACCCAACTGAAACCTTAGTTGGTCTGCTTACTCTCATCATATTGCTTTGATTTTTAGTGAACTCAGTTTATATCGTTCGATTAGATACCGAAGATTATATTTTTAGGTTTAGGAAGGGTTGCATACGTATCTTTGATGGTTCAATGAATCTTGTGAACTACTTTAAAATGATCTGGTATTTGGCTAAAGTGTACATGTAAAGGAGTCTAGCTGCTATTATTGCTCTTTCTGATGCCTTGAATTCCTCATTATTCACATATGATGGTTGTAGTGTTGCCCGTATGATTTTTGTTCATTGCTGCTGCAGACATGTGAAGTACTGTGAACTGTGTTTCTTTTTACCCTTGCCGTGCTTCTCATATATTGCCTGTGTGTTATATCTGTGTCTGTTCTTCCTGGAGCCAAGTTATTGGCGGGTCTCAAAAAAGAAACGCAAGGCAGTGTAGGATTATCATTTTACGAACTGTTGAGATTATCATTTTACTAACTGTTGAGATTATCAAAAAAGAGCTTGATCGATTATTTGCCGACCAAATGATTGATTCTGTCCATCTAGTTCGTTGATGTACTGAGTATATATTTCATCTGTAGGATGCTGAAGCATCAGCTAGAAGAACTCAAGCCGCCAGGAAGCGGGAAGAAGATATAAGAGTTGGAACGGTTCAAATGAATGGGCGAGAGCTTTTCTTGCATGAACCTTGGGTGTTCGATAACGACAGTTATTAAGGTACTAGTATACATAGGCTCGCGCCCCATCCTCTTTTCTTGTTTTAGCTATTTAATATATGAACTAACTTTGCTGCATTTCCAGGCTTGCTGCATGTTCACCTCGTCTTGAAAAGCTTGAAGAGCCCTGATATTTTGATTTCCTCTATGACCTGTTGCTTCTTACTTTAATTTTCTGCATCTCCTCACTATAGAACAAAATTTTATTTAAACCCACTGTATTTATATGGTTACATGTGGATCTATACATGTCTGCCTCGAATCTCCTGAAACTCCGCATGATTAGAGCAAGCGCTGGCATTGTGGTCAATGGAAAATTTCAGTATACTCTTCAAGAGCAGAGTAAGTCATGTCGATACAATAGTTGTGGCGTTCATAGTTAACACACCCCAAGACAGAGCGATGATAAGGTCAAAACTTTCGTGCCTTCTTCTTCTTCTTGCTGTTGTGGTTAAAGTTTGCCGTTCCAGTGCTTGGCAATGTCACTCCATGGTCTGATATATTGGGATACCTGAATACTTGTATGCCTTCATCAATGAACTCCAGATTGGGATACCTGAATACTTGTATGCCTTCATCAATGAACTCCAGGGTTGGTTCGGGCTGAGCACATCCAACTTAGCATCTGTGCATATTTTCGTTTTGAGTCGAAGCAAAAGCCGAGCAGGGAAGTGGAATGCCAGGACTGTAATGGCATGTCTATGGTGCAGAGGTTTAAGAATGTCGGTTTGCCTACCTTCTGAATTCAATGTGTTTGTTGGCTGCAAATCAACAAATAACAAGAGACTCAGAGTAAAATAACACCACACGGGCATCTGCTGTGTAGTTCGGTTCTTGTCGATCAATAGCAGGAACACATACAAACAATGTGAACATGAATCGCCCGGTCTCTGTCATACAACACCAAGCTGTCCGCAAAGCAGCACAGAAAACTAAACTGGACGCACAACATAGGACTTCCAAACATAGAGAGCAGAAGCAGTGATACACTGATACCACAGTTCAAAGCTGTAGCCAATTCAAGGATTATTACAAAGGAATTCGTAAGGGTAGATGCATAAAACTACCAGAAAGAGTTGCAGTACTCGGATGCGATGCCTAGAAAGAGTTAGAACTGCTATCAAATGTTAACGACCCTTGCTAGTCCTTGGGTGCCTAGAGAACACTTGTAGTCAAACTATCAAGAGATCACTTGACCAGCTGCACCAAAAGGAATGAGACGAGTCACACCAGCTCGACAATGAGCATATCTAGAATGGGTGCTGCTGTGGCAGATACAGCGTTCAGCCTAAACCAACCCAAAACCCAAGAAGAGGAACAACGTTTTAAGCAGCTGAAGCTGGAGCTGTAGCTGGAAGGCTAGCATTAGCACTGTTCGGGGCACCAGCATATCCACCTGATTGATCATAACCAACTTGGTTCGGTGCTGTAGAATTCACAGGAGTAGGTACAGCAGCTGGTTGAGCAAAGCCTTGAGGGATGGCAGCAGCTGCACCAGCATTATAAACTTGACCTTGAGCATATGCTGGATCTACCTGGGCTTGCTGGTACCCATAACTAGCAACTGCTCCTGCCTGGTCACCATAGGCTTGCTGCTGCGTCTGTGGGTATTGACCATAAGCACCAGCCACTGGAACAGCTTGAGAGTAAGCAGACGCAGGCTGAACATATCCCTGCTGAGGATAAGTAGCTACCGCCGGAGGTACCTGACTATAGCCATCAGCAGCCACGGGTGCAGCAGCTTGACCATAAGGAGCTTGAGCATACCCGCTCGATGCATAAGGGTATGCCTGCTGCTGCGGCACATTCTGAGCATAGGGTTGCATCGTTGGATTAGGAGCTTGGTAATACTGCATATTTCCTGCTTGACCTGCTGTAGTAGGTGGTGCATATGACTGCTGTTGGGCGGGCACTTGTGATGGTGCACCATATGGTGCTGTTCCTTGCCTATTAAACTGCTGTTGAGGTTGCTGATATCCATAGCCTTGTGTGGCAGAAGAATCCTTATAGCTTCCAGGCTGAGATGTCACAGGCCCTCCATATGGTTGCTGCTGCAGGTTTTGACCTTGGCCATAGGTCTGTTGTTGGGGAGCTGCTGTCTGAGAGTAAGAACCCTGCTGATGAGCATAATCTCCTCTTGGCGGCCCATAATTGTAGTTGGCTTGAGAATGAGGTCCAACGTTGGATGCTGATCCATGACCTTGTCCCCCATAATAATTGTACCCGCCAGACTGTGCATGAGGAACCCCCTGTTGCATATGTTGAGGCCTTGGCTCCCATCTAGAACCATAGCTGCTTCTTGGATTGTGACTTCCATAAGGAGTGTACTGCTGATACTGGGATTGGTAATGTCCCCGATTCTGATACTCATATGGATCACGATGGTGAGCATGAGAACCACGGTGTCCCCATTGCGATGCACCACCTGATCCGCGTCCACGGTACACATGGGAAGAGTGGCTGGATTGTGATGACCTCATAGGCTATGCAGGGAAACAAAAAGGATCAGCCACAGGACTTAACTAAAGGAAAACGAAACCATGTAAAGCTAAGTAACTGAGGAAGGACGACAAGAAACTATGAATCACTA
The DNA here is from genome assembly GCA_001925005.1 of Drosera capensis. Lineage (NCBI taxonomy): Eukaryota > Viridiplantae > Streptophyta > Magnoliopsida > Caryophyllales > Droseraceae > Drosera > Drosera capensis. The sequence goes on from LIEC01006179.1 coordinate 4,041, forward strand.
AATATAAAAACCATACAGCATATTATGGGCAAGAATGTGGAGAAAGCAACGGCGTATCAATAAATGAAGAATGCAGGAAAGACAGAGAACTTAGGAAAGCAAATTGGCAATGATTATAGAAGACAGAAGCAGCATGTGACATGCAGATCCACACAAAGATATTGAATGATATGCCGCATTTCCCCTACACCAATATATAACTCTAGCATGATCTAGTAATCTTCTCTTCTGTTCTAGCCAAACTAGTCAAATTTCCATCCAGATAGCAATTCTCCTAGACACAAGTATATCAGAATCCATAACAAGGTTAATAGATAATCATATACGAGGAAAAAAAATGTCTCAAAATTAATTTTGTTTGTTTCCAATTAAACAGATCCGTAAAAAATCACTTATACGAAAGTGCATGCGTAAACTACCTTTCTTCTGACAAGAAGAAAAATTTCTCTAATTAAAAGACTGACTACCTCCAGTTGCGTCCTTCAGGGGGGGAAATCCTCAAATCCACAACTGCACCATCACACAATTTTACAAATTCGCCCACTTGGGATAGGATAAAACCCACATGTCACACGTTGGATGGTAAATTCATTCTTAAGAACACAAGATTTCAAATACTAAAACTAGCAATGCACAGCAGAGAATTATTTGCACAAAATGCTGGATCCACTATAATGATCTTAGACATTGGCGATTCGCATTACAAAAAACAAGTATAGACTGCGAACAAACCTAAGAAGCGAAGACAAAAAAATCTAAAATTAGAAAACAGAGGATTACAGGATTGCATAGATGGTGGAAGTGAAGCAGCTACTGTGATGAATTTTCATATTCTCAGGAACGTCTCTATCATGCATCATTATGTCAAATAATTTAGCATAAAGCCTTGAATATCATATTGATCATGCTTCTGTGGTAATAATCAAGGAAAGTACATGAACCCGTTTTATTCAAATTCGCACCGAGTTCAAGATGATGATTAACACAAGTATGAGATTAGATCAGGCTTTTTCTGTCATCTCTTTTAAGGTGTATAGGGCTGGCACTCATGAAATTGGGGGAAATTCAACCTTGGCAAAGTATTCCTTTCAGCTTTCAAGTCTCAAAGCATCTTACCAACTATTATGATCCTGCAAGTGCATGATACCTCTCTTCAGTGCCAAAGTGAATAATGGATGGAGATATATCGAAGACCAAGAAAGCACTGTTGACTGCACTCAACCGCAGTAGGCATATCTGCATTTTTAAAGCCAACCAGTTCGAAATTGACACCTTAGAAAATAAAAAATGACTTCGACATCCGCGATTTTGTACAGAACCTCCCAATCTGCATCTAGAAGATCTCATACAAGAAGTAGCATTTGGAATCTTCCATGAAAATTACACACGATTCTGTTGCTTAAGTTGGAATCTTCCAACAACAGTAACAAGCTCAAGTTACATTCACAAAAAAAAGGTATCAGATATTTTAACAACCCATCTTGTGCGTACCATTCGCATAGTCTTAAGAGTGTGCAACCATGAATAAACAAATTTGGGACAAAGTTACTTCCTAGTCCATGCATTACGTAAACTTGTCACATGCTGAATTCTAACAAGCAAGGAAAATTTCAGTCCATGAGTCATGGCATACATATCCTAGAAAGAGAATCATTTCCTTGAGCGTCTGATTAAAATAAAATATTCTGATTGGTCAGACACAAAAGAATTTAACATAACTTAGAAAGAGAAATGACATTTCTCAATACGAATTTAGTATCAACTATCACCAATTCATGAAAATTGGTGCTACAGACAATCGAGATCATAATAACATTAGGATGGTTGTGTACGATATTACAAATCCACAATATCTAATCATGAAAAAGCAGCCTAAAATTTATTAAGGTTGCACTCAAGCCGTTTTCAGCATGATTTTGAGTAACCAAAAGCACAACACAAATTAATGAAAAGACCATGTAGATCTAAACATACAGAAAAGAATATAAAATCTGTATCCAGAAGCAATGAATAATAACATATTAAGTCCATAAGAGCAATCAATCAAGACATGCAGAATCAGTAGATGTCATCATAACCCACAAAAAAGATGGTACATAGCATATACCTGGTTCATTATTTCATTAATGAGTTCCCTGGCAATCTCGATTTGTTTTCTATCACCACTCACTCTAATAGTCCTCCCTTTAGATTGATCTCCATCATGGGAATGTTGCGGAATCAACTGTCATGAAAGAGCAGATGAAAACAGGAAATAAACTTCTTAGGATTCAATACACAATAGGAATTAATTCAACTATTACTAGAAAACAAATAAAGGTCAAAGTTGACCCAAAATTTACCTGGATTCGAGCACCTGATCTTGTTTGCAGACTTTTGATAGTCTCTCCACCTTTTCCAATGATGAATCCGACCTAAGGCAAGGGGAAATCTCTTTAAACCAGTCCATCTAGTTGAAGTTTTAAAGTAAAGTTATCAAGCTCCCATTGTTACAAATAAGCAAATGATGTCCACCTTTTCATTTGGTACTTCAATCTCAACTTGTTCTACTGCCCCATCAGTGACTGACACCGTGAACCCCCTTGCAACAAGGGCAGGAGAGCCTCCTGCATCAGCCTACAGTAGAACAGTAGGACATAAGCATACACAATATCCATACCACAAAAAATAAAAATAAAATATACATGATTTCACGGGCTGTAGCAAACCTCAGCAATAACATCCTTTATCAACTTCTCTGCTTTGTTAATACTTTCAAGAGTTCCTACGAGTTCTACTGGTCTAGAAGCTGATCTTGGATCAGCATCAGCATCCTTTGTGATCTGGATTTTTGCTCCAGAATTCTGCTGCAGAAACCGAATAGTCTCTCCTCCTCTTCCAATAAGAACCCCAACCTGTGAAACAATGGCTGACATCAGTACCACAAAGGGGCAAGCAGCTTTTTGCTGACCAGAACCATACCAACACAATTTATCTGGAAAAGCTGCAATAACAATATGCTTAAACCTTTGAACACATTTGACCTTCAAAAGCAAGATTATGCCATTATTTTAGGCTGGGACTAATTCCCAAAAAATACCTAGGACTTTGCATGTTTCATACAGTTTCTCCCTTCAGAAAAATTTACAATAGGCATAAAACAAATAAAATGCCAATAAGCCAATTATTTGATTGACAACATACATCATCTAAACAATAATTAGTGCATTTGTGCTTTTAATAACTACTTCGGGGATTTCAATTAGTGACGCCTGCTTTATATTGTCCAAAGTGGATAGCCCAATTATCACAATGCAAAGAACGCATAGTAGAACCAAATAAAGAGAGAATGCTATTAGCACTTCCGATTAGTATTTTTGATCCTATAGATAGTACTACGTGGCTGAAGTACAAATTGAATGTTAGTGTTAAGGGATATAAATTTGGTTTTAGCTCTCAGGAGTCATATATTGTATATACATTTTACACATGACAGTCTAATAGTCTGGACATCACTCTAACATCACAAAGTGCAATAAGAAGGAAACAATCATTGCTCTACCAAGCAGCAAGTCAGTATTTGCTTTAATAGCAACCTCTTACCGGTTACAGAAATTGCAATCCAAACAACCAAAGTAGGACCTATAAACAAATAACAATAAGGAAAGGAAAAAAAATACAAGTTCCAGATAAAAGGAATGAAGCATTCAAGAGGATCAAGATCATTGTTCGGATAATAAGTCCAAGGACAGACCTTATTATTAGGAACTTCCAACTTTCTAGAAATAGTTTCAGCCCCCAACTCAGAGTATTCTTGCCCGGTCACAAGACCCTCTTGCGATTGTGCAACGACAACTTGCTCCTCAGCCACACCCTTCCCCAACTCTGTATTCTCGGCAGAAAGCCAGCTATCGTTGGGTTGAGGCTCATCGCCAGTGGAGACTTGTCCATCAAGTTTCGCTTCATTCTCAGTCGAATTAGGCTCTTCAGTCACCCCATCTGAAGCTTTTTCAACCAGACCTTGGTCATCCGCCAGCTTCCCATCATCAGCAGCTATTTCCAGTTCATTTCCAACATCAACAGTAGAAACTTCTTGACCATCTTCAGCAGAGACCTCGCCAGGCTGTTCTGCTTGATGCCCATTCTCAGTAGCTACATTGTCCATAATAAAAATGCATTAGACTCATCAGTCAACAGACTATAGACCACTATCCCAATCAAATTATCAAAATAAAGTGACAAAGTATGTCAAAATAATGGGAAACTGAACCAAGAGAATGTAACTGCAAGCAGAACACATGAAATTGAACACAACCATGTAACAAAACCCCACGATTGATCATTGCATGCAACTCCACTAACAACCCATAAGTTCAACCATTACTCCCACAGATAAATTATGACACATTACTAAAAATGAACATCCCACATAAATTACAACACTTCCATATCAGCCAACTTTAAAATACTCCTACTTTATATCACATCATCTTCTCTCTTATTATTTTTTCTCTTTTCATCCACTCACTCACACCGATAACCGATATAAAGGTAAAACACCACAAAGCCAATGCATTTCATAATAACCGTGCCAAGTAACAGATCGCAATTTTTCTGAGACGGAGAGAGTATAAGATTAAAAAAGTCTCGAGTTCAAACTCCAAAAGTCCAAGCAATGGAAAACTCAACTCTTAAGTGGAATGTTGACCATCACTTCTATGAAATCGATCTGAAACTTCGTCTCTCTTTTCATTGAACTCAAAATTCGCTAATAACTACCGCATGTTTGAGGGAGAGTGCCAATTCGGCGACACGATGTCAATCGTAGCTAGCACTCCTCCAATTCAATATCACACGCACACAAACAACCTCATATAACTATACAACGGAAATAAACATTCACGAAGAAGAGACCTACCCAATCCACCAATCTCCTCATCCAATCGAGGCCGTTTCCCCTCGGAACCCCCAAAATCACCATCTTCTTCCTCTTTCCCTTCCCCTTCTCCTTCCTCACTCTCCTGCTCCTTTGCTACGACCTCCGAGTCCGGTGGTTGTGCTACATCCGCCTCGTCTTCTCCTTCTTGTTGTTTTTGTTCGAGATCCTGGTGTTTGCGCTTGTGTGTCTCCGCCACCAGCGCCGGAGCGGTTGTCTCCGCCGCGGCGATTTCTTCCTCCACCATGGATTCCGGTGAGGGTGAGTCGGGGATGGATCGGATTGAGAATCGGATCTGTGAATTAGGGTTTTGAGAAAGGGGAGGAGAGAGAGAGAGGAGATTGGTGGGAGAGAGGAAGAGGGTGCCGAGTTATGTAGTTTGGGCTGTGGTGGGAGATGTTTTGGGTAGCACGGCCCATTTCTATTCCTCGTGCGAGGTCCAATTTTAAATATCTCTTGGGTTAACTTGATTATAGTACGGTGATATCGTTATTTAAAATTATAAAAATTATAAAAAATTATAATAATAATTCTGAATATTATTTTAATATTAAATAAAAATATAAAAATTGAAAATCGTTTTTTTTGTGTTTCATTTGGTAAACAAAAAACATAAATAAGATATTTTTGTTTCATCACTCAATAAACACATAAACAAAAAATTAGAAACAACAACGAAACTAAACAAGTCCTATAAAAAAAATCAAAGTAACATGTGAAATCAACTTATTTATTTATTATTATTTTCATCTCATATTATTTTGTCATTCTATGATATATCAATTTCTTTACAATATTTTTCTTTTATGATAAGTTTGATTGGTTAGGACTTCGAATAGGTGAGAGAGAATTTTTGTGTGGTTGATAATTGAAATTAAACAAGAAAAAAAGATATATCTAAATTTATATGTTAAAACTAAAAAATTATAAAATATATAGAATCGTATAGATTATAAATATATGATAAAGATCAGATCGTAAAAATCTCATCTTCTCATATTTGATGAGATTACATTTATATATTTTATTTTATCTTCATCATTTATTCTACCTTATTCAGTAGGATTGCATCTCCAACATTGTTGTTATGTAGAAATTAAACTACTCAAAACAAGCCTATATTTTGGTTATATTAGTTTGAGAAAACATTATAGTATTGTAGCCTAGCTAGTTGTATCGAACATCTCAAATTCTCTCTTACCCAAACTTTCCAACTTGAGTTTTTTTTTCCTCCGTTGTAGTTTCACTAGCTAATAAAACACATAATTATTTTTGCATTGTTTTGAATATTCTAAGGTGACAAAATGAAAAAGAAAAAGGTTTTTATGTTTAACTTTAATTTTAATTCAGTATACAATTTTTCTTAAAAAAAATAATATGCAATGTTCCTTCATTTGAAACATTTTATTTCTTTTGTTTTCAATACTAATTTACTAATCTGGTTTGATTTCACGGTTTTGATTTTTGAGACTAAACATCCCCAATTTGAATGAGAAAACTAATTAGAAACTCTCACTCACATTAATTAATATCTATGATCTTAATGTAATGTTTTGGATGAATATTGATATCATATAAAACATAAGTTTCTTCATTTATAATGATAATATAATAAACATTCTAGTGTAATTTTACTTCCTCTTCCTCTTTCTTTTCTAATGAAATTTTAAACATGAAATAATGAAAATCAACTCATGTATTTGCATTAAATGTTTTTCCATCTCACATACTAAGTCCAAACTTTTACCCATAGTAAACCTCAACGTAGTAAAACCAACACTAACTGCTTCTATGTGCTAAACAACCCTTCATCATCAACACACCCCAATTAGGGCACAAAATCTCAATTTCTCCCCGAAAATCCCCAAATCCGTTCTCGATTTCCCCCATTTCTCCTTCGATCATCGAAGATCGCTCGACTCGATTGGATTCGATTGAGAAATGAAGGATCCGCTGAATCGAACCAAGGTCGTGGTGCGACACCTGCCGCCGTCGCTGACGAGCTCGTCGTTTTTCGAGCAGATTGATGCGAGGTTTGGCGGGCGGTATAATTGGTCCTCCTTCTGCGATGGAAAAGTCAGGTTTGTGTTGTTTTGAGTTTGAGTTTTGAGTTCTGAGTTTTGAGTGTGGTTTTGGGTGCTGGATTGTGTGTGGTTGATGATGATGATGTGGATAGTCGTGGTTTTGTATGTTGGTTGTGGATTGATGTGTCGCTGTGGTTTTATCTTTTCACCCTGTCTGGACTCTCTCTGTGACGAGATACCTGGTCGTTGTTGTTGATGTTATTGCTCTGTCCGGACTCTGTTGTAGTATAGACAACGAAAACCAAGGTATTTCTATCGCCTACAGAGTCTAGGGAGGGCGAGATATACGCAATTTTATTCCTAGGTGGGCAATGAGGAGACTATTTCTGGATGCTCTTAGGAAGAGTTGTATTACAGTATAGTGGAATGTGCGAAGAGTTTGGACTTAGGGCACTTTAAGCAGGCCCTGATGTGAGTTTTGAGGATGACTCTGATGCCCTCATGAGATGAGACGATTGATGTTAGGTTGAAGACTGGTCGTAAAATATCGCAACTATGGATTTGGGCCGAATACTTAGACATGCTTGTCAAGGATGTTTTGTACACAGGTCAAAGTTTCCACAGAAACAAGCTCCTTGGTCTAGTAGCGAAGTTTATAGGTGATTTTCCTCTCTAAACCCGCTCTAAACAAAAGCATTTCGGATTAGGTTGGTCCGTAGGTGAGTAAGCAGTAAGCCTTACTGTTTGTTACACGGAAAATTTGTATTTATTAATCATGTCTGGGTTGCGACAAAGTGGCTATGAGTCGTTTGTGTTATGCTTTATTTTCATTTTTATTTTTGTTTCTTACCCTTCATTATTCATTTGATTGTCCTCTTGTTCTACTCCGGAAATGACGGAAGTTCGAAGCACCAAAGTCATGCACGAGCTTACATAAATTTCAACACCCCTGATGACGTTTTTGCATTTGCTGAGTTCTTTAATGGCCATGTTTTTGTGAACGAGAAAGGTAATTTTTACTCAATTGAGTGATATACTTTTGATTTGGTTTGGTCGCACAATTTGGAATTGCCGGAGAAGGTAATCATCCATGATTTTTCAATATGGTTTGTTCATTTCAGGGGCTCAGTTCAAGGCTACAGTGGAGTATGCGCCTTCACAACGTGTTCCTAAGCCTAATGGGAAGGGTGATGCCCGAGAAGGAACAATATTTAAAGGTTCTAATAATTCTGTCAATTTATTGTATTTTAGAATTTGGCATTCTTGGTGGGTCATTGCTGATGAACTAATCCGTCATCCATATGGAATAGATCCGGAGTATTTGGAATTCCTTGAGCAGATATCTAAGCCTGCAGAGCATCTTCCCAGTGCTGATGTTCAATTGGAAAGACGAGAAGCAGAGCTCGAAGGTTTTTGTTTAAGCTCATTATGTGCTGATTTTTTAATAGTATATGTTTCTAATTAATAGCCTTTTTGCACCAGGTGTTCGAGAGTCTCCTATTGTGACCCCACTTATGGAATTCATCCGTCGGAAGAGAGCTGGCAAGAGCGCAAATCAGGTATCTTTTCTTAAGCTGGTTGAATTGCCTGGGAATAAAGCAGCTCATTTTGCCTTTTACTTTTGAAGTTTGGAGGCACCTTATAAATGAAAACTTTTGTTTTCACTGAATTTAATGTTAAATTTTTGCAGGCTTCAAGCAATATTAAGATCAGTGGCAGGGGAAGCACATCTTCATCTCGCAAATCTGGTTCTGGTGCGACCAAAGTAGTTTCTAAGGAGAAAAAGGTGTTGATGCATCCATAGCATCTGTCATTAGTTAGAATCAGTTATTTCTTTTTGATGCATACAGTACTTTGCTTTTACAAGTCACAATGCTTGCAACTGTTGTTTAATGGGGCGCAGCCACTGACATGGTACATTTAACATAATCAGCTCAACGAATGAGCTTTAACAATATAATGCTTCTATAAGGTAGTAGCGGCCAGCCGAAACTTTATCAGTGTTTCAAGTCTGAAGGCATTATCATTGCGTTCATTTCCGTAAAAGGAAAAAACTTTAGAGCACATATATCATGCTTAATGAACTCTGCTGTGTATGGAATTGGTGATTGATTAAAGGAGAATATATTCCAACTGTAGCGCTCTGGAGCAATGCATAATATTGAAGCAAAGTCAATAAGATGACTGGAGATTGAGTGGTGGAAGGTTTTTTCTTTCAAAAAAGAAAAATAAAAATTCACTGTAGTGGTGAAATTAAGATAACCCAAAATTCTATTGGGGACTTTCAATATAGCTTATGATCTTTAGTAAAATTGCTCATCTGATACTTGAATGCTTCAGATAATTCATGACTATTTAATTTTGCTATGCTCATTTAGTGAGTTTCACCTGATTTTATTGCTTAGCTGGCAATCTGTTTCTATTGACAGTACATTGTCAGAAGTACTGGGAAGGGCAAAAGTGGAAAAGAGAAATCGACCAATATTTCGGTGCCTCGTGGAGATAACAAACTGGAAAAGCCGAGTGGAGAAAGATTGGTTGAAACAGAAATTGGTAATTGACCCATTTTTGTTCTCTTTTCCCTCTCAGGTGGTGTTTGATTTAGTTCCGTGGACATACTGATTGCTTGTTGTTTGGATTGTCTTGATAGTAGAATTTTGATGTCAATGATAGGTCGTCGATCCCCATCTCCCCAAACCCCCTGCCCCCTATTTTTTGTGAAAAGTTTAGTTGTCGAAATTTGAGGAAGGCTAGTTATTGTCTTTTTTCCATCGGATACCATGAAATTTGACCATCTTGTTTAAAAAACATAGGTCCTTATTGTACTGGAAAGATTTCGTATCAGTAATTTAACGTGAGCTTGATGTGTATCAGCTTTAGATAGCTGCTAATTTTATGATTTGTGCATCTTGGAATGATGCACCCAACTGACCAGAATTAGGATTTTCTCTCTTCAGATTGGCTACACATTTTCTCCGTTACATCTTTGAATTGTTCTTAACCTCAATGAATTCATGTTTTTCTTGATATAGAAATTCATATTGTTTGCCTAGGACGCTATGAAAGGAGACAAAATCTCTACTAGTAATTACTTGAAGACAAATGCCAGGATGCTTGAATATGACACGATTAATTATCGTGATCAACATTTTTAGTGATTCACTATTATGTTTAACAATTTCACCATAAGATGAAATCATGGAAATCTTACAATAATGAACATATACTTAGCAAATAGGGTGGATCCTCCTTCGATGTTGAGGGAGACATGCCGTTTAGGCCAGATAAACTCAAGAATAGAAAAGAAAAGAATAAAAGGGTTTGCTTATGGTTTGGATGTTTCGTAAGCGAATCCATAAGGAAGTCCTCAAATGGGAACACTTCTTATACTCATTATGAATCTGTGTTTTAGACGTGATTTACCTTTTCCCCTATGCAGTGGAGAGGAAGAGAGATACGAAAATTTTAGTTTTTGCATCTGTTTTACCTCCGGTCATGAGCATGGTTGGAAACTTGAAGAAACTTTTCCAATCTAATTTGATTTACATACTGAAGAGCTTTAAATTTTCAGTAAACTTGGTTGTCCCCGATAACTTATAATCCATGAATACCCTTTAACTGGCACCGCAAAGTGGTCATTAGATGGGCTGTTTTAAAGGCCAACCATACCACGCAAGATTTGAACCCATACCTCTGTCCTATGTGATGCCTTATCGTTGAGCCGCTGATCATCTATTCAGCATCTTTGAGTAACTAGCTTCTGTAGGATTTTGATTGAGTCGGCAGATAAAAATGTTTGACACGTTTCTATGAAGCTTTCCGGTTAACTTTTCTATCAGCTGCTTTGACCATCATGTTTCTACTTCTGGTCATTCTTTTCGGGATCCAAAAGTTAGCAAACAGGTAATGGCCCATTTGAGAACATGGTAAAATCATAATGATGTTTCTGCATCACTTGTATTCTCTCTTCTTTTTCTGTCTTTTGGTTCCTAGTTATGTTTATATGAAGGTGAAAGGATTGCTAACAATAATGTTATTGGCCATCGGTGCTCCTTTCATCTATCAATTTCCTCAATTCGAAATTGGTTTTCCTGATATGACTCGTTTCTTTCTTCTTCTTCTTCTTCTTTTTCCTTTTTATATCAAGCGCTTGATGCCACCAAGTCACCAACTTGTTGCTTTTATTTCAGGAACTTCATCTGCTGAAACTGGGGAGAAAAAGATTTTGCTTCTAAAGGGGAAAGAGCAGGACATTCCTGAGGTGAGAGTTCTTTTGGCAGTTAATGCTATTCCAGTTAGCTGATATTCTAGTGTAGATGAGTTATTTTTCATTAACAGATCAGGATATTTATAATCTATTACATTTCCTTATGTGGATGTCCTTTTTTCTCTAATCCTGTATATTAGGAAACTTTGTTTTTTGCCTATTTCTTTGCAATGGTAGAAACTTGAGGCTCCTTTTTTAAATCATGAGTTTTTGTTATGTGTGTCTCTGCTTTTGGGTGCCTGGTTTTTTGTGTTGGGGGGTTGCTAAAACTTGTCAACATATGCCTTGGTCCTAGTGTGCACAAGTGTTGGCACTCTAATTTTTTTTTTCTTTGCTTGTTTTTCTTTTTTTCGTATTGTTTCACTTATCAGAGATTTGATTTTGTTGCTATTGAAATTTCCATCTTTCTTGTGTTCTCAAGTTTAGTTCCATGTAATCATTAATATGCACAAAAAGGCGCTGCTGTTTAGTTTTCTTTTTTTCTTCTCCCCTTTCTCGAGTATTTTACTTTCTGCTTATAACCTTCATGTTGAAAAAATAATGTTCGTCTCAGAACAAGGGCTCTCCATCTGTTGCTGAAAGTTCATCAGTTTTGCCTCTTTCCAAATCAACCGCTAGTTATGATGCTAGTGGGAGGATCATCCGAGGCATATTGTTGAACAAAGAGACACCACAAACTCAGTCCCCTGGTGTCCACTCAGAGCAGAGGCTTCAAGCGGAGAAGGGCAAGCGACCACCCCGGCCAAGTGTGAGATCTAGTGCTGGTGGTTATCCCTTCAATAATGAGTCCTCAACAAGTGCAGACCCTGCATGGAAAAGGCCCACCGATGACAAGTCTGGGGTAAACCACCAGAACGGTATTGTAACTACTCCAGAAAGGCAAGAGAGACGTACAAGGAACAGAGAAAGAGTTGATCATGGTGTTTGGACACCTCTGCGCCGTTCAGATCCACCACATGCTAGCTCAGAGCATATTCCGCAGAGTTCGCAAACTCCCCCTAAATCTCATGAAGGTATTGCTGTTGTGTGCATTGATCAGTTGTTGCTCCTAAAATGATTAGTTTTTTTTTTCCCTTGAAAATCCTTTTCTAACTCAAATAGCTGACCTCTGCCAGGTTCAAATAATAAGAATTTCTTCCGCCGTGGTCCCGCACATGTCAAAGACTCTGGTTACACTAACGAGGGGAAATTATCAAAAAGAGGTGGATCTGGAATTGGGCATAGCTCTCATGAGGTATGACTATGATCATTGATGCCATCTTCCGCTTAAAATTACTCCTACCTCCGTAGAGTCATCATTGAAATACAAGGAATTGGTTGCAGAAGCAAGTTTGGATTCAGAAGTCTGCTTCAGGTTCTTAGATGCTACAGTCAGGTGAGCCTTTTCCATGTTGGCCGTATATGTATGTTATTTAAACTTTTTTAAGCTTATCTGTAAGTATGAAAACTAGTTCATATAAAAGCTATACTAATCTTAAGGGTAAGAGGGAAGGAGATTCTTCTGTAGCAAGTGTAGTCAAATCATGATGCAGAGTGAATATAGGCAAACAACTGAGTAAGTAGCCTTCATATCCCCTGATCTCTTCAGAGTGATTATCTCCGTGGTACTCTTGACATAAAGCATATGATATTTTGTGGGTGAAATTTTTGTGTCGTGTGAGGATAGTTGATTCTGGAAAAAGGGAAGAAAAAAAAAAGAACACCAAAGCAATGAGGCAAAACCGGAGTTTTTTTTTCTACAATACTAAACATAAGCATAATGTTTCTTGATGAACCGATTCTATCAAAAACTCAGTTGTTTGGTTAGTGGCCAAAGAAGTTGCATCTTAAAAGGCTCTGTTAGGGCCTGAGAAATAAACATTTCACGGGTGAACCTCATACCAAGTGCTAAGATCGTAGTAGGACTCAAACGTGTGCCACTTCTTGCAACACCTGCAAGCACTATTTGTATGTGACCTTTCTTCCCTGCAATTCTTATTCTTCTGGTATGAGGCTGAGATAAATTGTCTTTGTCGTACCTGTTGTACGATTATATGGCGTGTTTCATGGTTAGCTCTGTTAAATATTCAATGCCATAAAAGCATGATATCTTTCTTCTCCTTGTTTAGTTTCCAATTTGGTCATGGAACAGTTCTGATTCGCTGGCTTCATTGCTTTTTCAGCCATGTTTCCATAAAGTGGATTCTGCTTTATAACCAGTTTCTGGTGGTTGATGGTGATACTTACTGCAAGAATGTTACAGAACAGTTGCTGCAATCAGAGCCGGCTGTGCAAACAATTCCGAAGGGTATAGGTGGCGTGCAACTTTGAGTCGATGCAAATAGTTGGAGTTGGCTGAATGTTCAAATAGGTTGAATTGTCGGTGTTCTCTAGTACCTTGATCTAATCAAAGGAATCCGAGATGGCCTGTTAGAGCTGGCGCTTTGTTACACAGCTGTAAAGATCTGGAAAAGTGGGAATATGTCCGAGTGTGCAGAGGAGATCCGTTTTTGTGGTTAAGCAACGTGATCTGCTCTCTTGGGTTTATCTCAGGGTTTGCGCTGTCCTGGTAATCGGCAGCTGGTAAAATCTAGACGGATAAGCAGTGAAGGGATTTCTGATTATTGTATCGGACGTATGATTTGTCTTTAAATATCAGTATACGAGCTTCTATTTTTGGGGATTCGGTGTGATGGTGGAGACATGTCCAAATTGGGGAGATTCGGTGTGATGGTGGAGACATATCCAAATTCAAGACGGACAGTTTGTCTTGTTTAGTCGATCATATCGTTAATAGTATCATTCTATTTCTCGTCCAGAGTTGCATGAATTACTGTAGTAGTATTTCAGTTGAAATTATCTGTGTGGCTTGATTGCCTTCGAAACGCACCGCTATCTCGTTACTTGAATGGTCAGATATAGGTTTTGGCCCAATGTTTGAACGGACACAATTTGCTAACGTGCCCCAAAGAAGATTCAAAAGCAAAGCCTTAAGCAGACAAATATCAGATAACCAGCCAGGAGAAACACTTTGTAACCGGCCTCCATTTTCATATCACAACATTCCGATTACAAGCTCATTCAAGTTATGAACTATACAGGCTTGGATACAAATATGGAAATTGATCCAGGTATCATCTCTGTTTCTTTGGTATTTTTCTTGTCATTTATGGGTACATCATCCTCGGCAAACTAACTGGTTTCCTCTCAAAATGACCTTAAACCTGTATACCTTGACGCTATGGTTTTTGGGCGATTTCCAACAAAGTTTTGTGAAGGGACTGTGGCTTCGAGAAGAAGGGGCAATGATCACTTCCTTTGATCTTGTATACTCCCTCAGGGGGGTTTTCTCTTACCAGCTTCTCCTGGGCATCAGGAGAAAGAGAATGATCCTCCAGTGTTTGAATGTAATATCTGCGAGTTGCCCCATAATTTTCCGGTGTCAACAAGAGCTTCTCCATTATCGGTCCTAATGGAATAGGTCTCATAGAAACCATCGCCAAAGCGACATCCTGCAGGTCCACAAACAGATCAAACTCCTCTTCCTTCCATAGGCTAGTAGGGCAACGGCCATTATCGTCTACAACAACCAAAGGTGTTTACTACTCTATCAACTACGGGAAGCACTGCTTCACGCGAGCTATGTGCTTTTCCGGGATGAAGATACATACCAAGATAGAAAAGGCCAAATTTTTCATTGCATTGCATCCATAACTTTGATGGATGCAAAATGATGGAATGAAAAAGAAAGAAAGACTGGGAATCGAAGCTTGAATTTTGGATTTGTTACCTTTGCAGGGCTTTGGTTAAAATATAGTCCCTTCATTTGCTGTTTCTCCAACATGAAGCCGGTAGGTGCTTTGTCCGCCCCATTTCCATAAATCAAATACTTTGACAAGAGATCTTGTGCAGATCCAAGCTGAAAAGACAGTAGGAGTTCCTTGTGATCTAACGCATTGATGAATCTCCTACTGGCAACTAAAATGACAAATGGGGAGAAGAAGGAAACAGAAAGCTCTAAGAACGAAGTTACAGATGAAAGAATGGCTTATCAATCCAACTCATTTGATATTAGCCAAGCTGGCAATTCAACCGCCGAGTTAGTAATATGTCCTCATACATTAATGTCTTAGTTCAAAGATTTTAATCTAGAATGAACCTATCTCACGCTAATGAAAGCCAAGACTGCACAGAAAAATCCCTCTTCGAATCCCTGCCGTAAGTGGATGTTCTGTGCCCACTAGATCCAGCCATTTCCCAACTAAGGACTAGGCAGAAGTTTCTCTCAGAGCCGCCGCCGTATTTTTCAGTTAATCATGCTTAGCTTGTCGCTTCAGGCTTTCAACAAAGACCAGGAATCTAGTTGCAAGCTATGACTTAAGCCAAATACGATCAAGCATTTCTCTTTGGAGTATATAATACCAAGTAATTATACACAAAAATAGAAAATATGGAAATTGTGAGAAGTGGCATTTCAAGAATATAGCTAAAGCTGACAGAGTCACACACCTCTTCTTTTAAAATATCAAAAGGTCGTTGCCCATCAGATACCATTGTTGCACAAAGAAATATAGCTTTGGAGATTTTCTGCGGGAGAAGCTCCATTGCATAAGAAACACATGCTCCACCGCAGCCATGCCCCACTATTATAACCTACAAAAGCACCAAATTTGAATAACCGATTTCATGAATAGTCCAAGGACTCGCAGAAGATTGATAGAGATATGACTGGGCAATATCCCACCTTTTCATCCTCAGGCAAATTCTCTAAATAACTAATCAAAGGTTTAGCATAATCTGCCAGCGTGGCCACAGAGTTTGTATCCGTTGAATCAACACCAGATCCAGTCAGGTCTAAGGCAACAGGAATCAATCCGAATTCTTCCAACAATGCAATAGTTTTGTACCAACACCATGCCCCAAAACCTTCACCGTGCACCAGAACAAATTTCTTATAATTGACGTTGTCCAACACGAAATCTGACACCTGGAAACAAAATTTAATTACATATCACAAGTGCAAAATAAATTAGCTGCATATGAACCACATTGGATGGAGCGATCCCATGGCAAAGAAACATCAAGCTGCTCAATTCAGAGTGATATATCAGACAGAGCAATGGATAAGAAGACGATAGCAATAGTAATATAAAATCTTCAAGTGACTTGTTCGATATTGTTTTGAGGTACAAACCACCAATTTCAGCCTGGTAAAGATGGAAAGTGCATAAAATGATTTCATTTGAGTTTCGAACTTGGACCGCGATACAGGCATACAGCTATATAAAGCAAAACAGTCTCACAAGGAAAAAAGCATGAAGGGAAACGGCTCTGCACGATGCATTCCAAGAAAATAAACCTGTTGTTTACAAAACACTTTCTGATTGGTCAAAACAAGCTACAGATTTTCATTTACGCTCTGCACAATGCATTCCAAGACTACTTCAAATTTGGAGATTA